>SNQJ01S0040217.1:30152-47701 GCA_010110895.2 Picea sitchensis
TTGATGACATGATCTATACAGGAAATCTTGAGTTAACAGATTTTAAACATGCCATGCAATCTAAATTTGAGATGACAGATCTTGGCATAATGAAATATTTTTTAGGAATTGAGGTTGATCAATCAACCAAAGGCATTTTTGTCTGTCAGCAAAAGTATGTAGTAGACATCATCAAAAGATTTCGCATGGAAGGATGCAATCCAGCAGAAACCCCCATACCACTAGGCACAAAACTGAGCAAGAATGATGAAGGATCTACAGTGGATTCTACACTATACAAAAGCTTAGTAGGAAGTTTGTTGTATCTTACAACAACTAGGCCTGACATTATGTATGCAACTAGCCTTGTTTCCAGATTCATGGAATCACCCAAAGATTCTCATTGGAAAATGGAAAAACGAATTTTGAGATATGTTGCAGGAACACTCAATTTCGGTTTATGGTACACTAAATCTGATAGTAATCAACTTTCTGGTTACACAGACAGTGATTTTTCAGGCAGCCTAGATGACAGGAAAAGCACATTTGGACATGTTTTTCAACTGGGCACGAACCTAATCTCATGGGAATCGAAGAAGTAGCCAATTGTTTCAATATCTTCTGCAGAGGCAGAGTATGTCGCTGCTACCTCAGCTTCCTGTCAAGCTGTGTGACTGAGAAGAATACTGAAAGACATGTCACATATAGAAAAGGATCCAACTCCTATTTTCTGTGACAATACTTCAGCAATTGCTCTATCTAAAAATCATGTGTTTCACAAGAAGAGCAAACACATTGACACTTGTTTTCATTTCATACACGAGCTAGTCAATAATGGTGACATTGCACTACAATTCTGTGGTACACGAGATTAGCTTGCTGATATCTTCACAAAGCCACTAGGAAAGTCAATTTTTGATTTTCAGAGACAACACTTAGGCATAATCAGTGCTGATGATTGTAACTGTTGAGTTTAAGAGGGAGTATTAAACATATTGTAACCTCAACAGTCTGACTGTACACTGCCAGTTGTACTTTCTATTTTTGTCTTGCTTGAGCCTATTTAGCTCAGCTATTTCCATTTACATTGTACCTTCTCAGAACTTCTTCAGAACTTTGTTTTTGTACTCTTCTTCATACAATTGATTATATTGTTTTCTGTTCTATCTTTCTCTCTACATTTCTTGCTTCACAATTTATCATCTACAAGCAATTGTAGGAGAGAGCTAGGAAGCAAAGCAACCTTCCATTGTTAATGTAGAAGCCAACACCATTATGAAGTCAAGCATGGTAAGTTGATCTCTTTTAAACCTATCTTAAGAACATCTAGGTGATTTTGAAAAGCATACAAGAGGCATTGGTTTTCAATTATTAAGGTAGATGGGCTACGAAGGACAAGGGCTAGGCTAGAGAAGGAAAGGCATCCTAAGCCCCATTGTAGTTGAATTGAGGGTCATCCATAAGGGTTTCAATGGTAGAGAGGAAAAGACCATCGACACCTAGATCCAATTTGTAAAGGAAAAAGATGTTGCAGAGTTAGCCTAATCATCAGAATAAAGAGAAGAGGCGAATGAAGTTGGCTTTCAATGGTCGAGAGGAAGAGACCATGGACACCAAGATCCAATTTTTGAAGGCAAAAGATGTTGCAGAATTGTCCTGCTCATCAAAATAAATATTAGAGGTGAATGAAGGTGGTAACACATTCCCACCCCATCCTTCTTCTGGCAAATTACACCCCATCCTTCTTCTGGCAAATTACAAAAGGGCAACGTTGAGTAAAGTTCAAGGACTCATCTTGCATTTTACTGTTGCCCTCTAATTACACTGTAGTACTCCAGATGGAGGGGCCAGATGAGGGGTATCTTTTTCTGCATTATAAAAGGCCATGTTGGGATATTTTTGTACTTAGGGGCTCTTATGAGTAAAATAAGTGAAGGTAGAAATATGGTCGTCGACCAACATTCCTTTCTCCCCATTGAACCTGGGGAGCATCTTAAGATAACTATTATCAGGAAAATCATGAAGGTGTGATGGCAGATGCAAATCCATGAAACGAGCTTCCATTCCACAGGGGAGAATTCTTCTGAGCCATCCCACCAGAGACTGTATGGACATGAGTTGGGGAAACACACAATGAAGACAAATGAGAGAAGGGCATCTGAATTTTGCCCTTATCATAGAAATATAAAAGATATGTAGAAAGATCTATGAGAGGATCGGAGGTGGGACTACCCGATGGAAGGAAAAGGTTATTGGAATAAGACTCTCTCTAAGTAGAAGGAAAACCCCCAATACCCAAGACTAACCCTTTACGACCTCTAGAAGTTGAAAAAAATCGTGCGAGATCATCATTAGTGAAAAGAGGTGAAGATTAGGGATGGGAGAATGTATTCTTGTGCTTTGAGTCTAGGGATCTTCCCAACAGAGCCGCCTAACACAATGAATTCGCCAGGTGGACTTTTCAATAAATATGTTCTTAGAAAACTATTCCAGTGGTCTCGACCTCATCCACCGAAAGTCAAGAACGTAGTCATTTTCGTACACTAGGGAAAGAAGCTTCATGACTTCACTCCCTAGCAATGGCACCAAAGACAGGTGTTGTAGCTCCGAGGACCCTCCTTAGTGAGAGGATGATGCTGGAACACCCTTTGGAGGTGTAAAGCCTCCTCACTTTTGGTTGCTTAAAGATATATGATAGATTGTGCAACTAGAGGGGGTAGCCCTAGAGGCATGAATGATTTCACTTTGTAAGCACAGATTTTATGGACGAAATACATATTTATATACCACTCAGGCAGAAGGTGTAAGCAAAAATTTCGGTAAGTATGGGACAGGTGTCCCTGACGATAGGAGTCGTCGCTTTCAAGCCTTCTTCCTTGATTGCTTGCGTGCTTACTGAGTGGACAGAGCCATGCTAGATGTACTAGGAAACAAGGATGATTGAACGGTCCTTTCCTCCACCCAGGAGCTCATTTTCCCAATGAAGGAGTTGGGTAACCAGATAGAAACTTTGGATCTTGCATAGGGAACTATATTTTTGGGCTGGCCCATGGCAGGAAAGAAAGAACAATCCTTCTGGCCTGTAGAATAGTTTAGTTCCTCCTCCCCTCCCAGTAGTGAGATTGTGGTAGTTATTGTACTAGATGGTAACAACTCCCTCCTTCTGTGGTGCATGTTGGGTTTCCTACATGTAGGGCAACGTCATATCCTCCCACCCACGGTTACCCATTCTAGTTGTTGAATTCCATCCATCTGGAGCTACAGATTAGACTTTCTTGAACTCGTGAATTCTCCAACTATAATCGAAAATGGAGTTCCATCCAGAACATCCTACTCCTTTCGGTCGGATAACAACCAGTATACCTCTCTTCGTTCGGCCACTTCTTTTTATAAACCTTACTATCGTTGGGTCACAACATCAACCTACCAGAACTATTTGTAAGTTGACGAGCCCCTCCCCTAACCTGTAGTTCCTAGCTATATGTTCCACTGCAAGTGTACAGAGCATAGGCGTGAGAACATTAATGGGAAATGAGAAAAAAAAACATTCATCATATTTCCTAGCTAGCCACAATTAGGTAAGAAAGGTAGCTGCTTCTCTTTATCCTGGGAAGGACCTATTTTAAATGTCTCCTGGTAGATCGAATTTGAACAATGTTGAGCTTACTAATGGGAGGACCTAGCTCCTGGGCTTCTTCTTTCTCTTCAAAGACCTCATATCACTTTGAATCTTGAGGTTTCTCTCTTTAAACTAACTAAGCTTGGTTTTCATGATTTATCGAAATGGCCACAATATTGTCAAGACGTTTCCTCCTACTCTTCATACTTAAACCTATCTATACCTAAACATCATAATCTTCATACCAAATACCTAAAGGCTATCTCTTAACTATTCCTAAGATTCTATTTCTTATATACCTCATATTTCTTAAACAACCCCTATATTCTTCTTTCCTTATCATACTCTCAAATAGATAATACAAGTCCATTATGTACTATGTACTATGGACAGTTTGTACATAGTACTCACTTCCGTGAAGGTCTGATTATCAATCACAGATAGGCTCCAGAAACGCTAAGCTTTCATGAACTTTTCAATATGTTTTATCACTATTTTCAGTCAAGTTGTTCTTTCAAAACATGCTTAAGGCCTATTTAGGGAACCCCATTAGCTCTAAAATGCCCTTTTTTTGGCCAAAACATTATAGGGTAAGACAAAAAAATAAAAGCATTACGCTGGTGGACACTTTTAGAGTCAACATATTTTATGTATCTTTCAAGTCAAGGTATACCTTCAAGAAATGCTCAAGCTATATTCTATGATTTCCCATCAAGTTTTCAAAAAATCGATTTTGAACTTATTGGGTGTTATACAAAGACAAAAATAATTACATACTAAGCGCAACATACTGACTCTAACATACGGCGATAAAAAAAAAGTGTTCTTTTGATTTTCCCGATCCGATCGATTAAAGAATACTCTTCTTACAATATTTATGTATCTATCAAGTAATTTTATCCCGTAAAGACATGCTAAAGGCCAATTTAGGTGCCCCATCAAGTCAAGGTGCACAATCTTTAAAAACACATACGAAGTCTAACATGTTGATTCCAACACACATACTGAGTCCAACATGATTAGTTAGGTGCCCCGTCAGGAGTCCCTTCAAGTCTTGGGGGCCCCATCCCATCCCATCCCATCCCATTAAGTCAGGAGTCCCTTCAAGTCTTGGGGGCCCCATCAAGGTGGGCCTTTTTCTTACCCTAAGAAGTAAGGAGTCATGTTAGGAGTCCCTTCAAGTCTTGGGGGCCCCATGAAGTCCCTTCATCCCCCATTGCTATGAGCTCACATGGAGATTAGATCATAGGCAGAGCTCCACTAAATGAGCATAGCTTCTATATAAGCATAACTTCTACCTAAGAATAGTCACTGGTTGAATAAGCATAGCCTCCACAGGATAGTATGTCATGGATGGAACAGGGTTGATAAAGCACGACACAGCATGGCACATCAATAGTGATTTATCGCTAACCAATAACGGGGGACAAATAAGGATATCGCTACTGCTTTCATTATGATCGCTGAATAAGGGACTTCACCAGAAGGAAGATGCATGGAGGCCGAGAATTGTTCATTTGAGTGGCACAAATAGATAAGAGAATGAGGAGCACTTGTAGGGATGTCCAATTGAGGAGAAGAGGTTACCCTCGGAATGATGTTATTCGTTGATATTACTCAATTATGGAGGGAGATGCAATAAGGGAGGTGTTAGATTAGAGGTGTGAGGGTTGATGAGGTGGCATTATGTTTCTCGATGATGTCTCTCAATTAAGGATGAGTACTGCTACCGATAAATACCCCCATTATATGGAATTAGGTGAGGTGGGGTATATCATCATTTATACACTGCTTACACTAGGTTAACTATTACTCCTACTTATTGCACTAATACCTGTTCACATATTATGGAAACATAGTAGCTAGAAGTTTATCTTATATAACCGTATAGAGAAAGCAGTAAAGCTTAATAGATAGGCAATTACAGTAATAGTAACACTAGTGGTAAGCTCAACATGCAGGTAAGCTCAACTTATCTCATACTTATGTATCCAGTGAATCCAATCTCTGTAATATGTTATGTGATTCCTTATGTGTAATCTTAGAGCATACTAGATCTGTAACCATTACTTGTGATATACTAGCTCAATAGGGTTACTATGTCATTAATTAACTTTTGGTGGTATGAGCTCAATAGGGTTACTATGTCATTAATTAACTTTTGGTGGTATGAGCTCTTTCGTTCTATGATATCACTTACAATGAAGTTGTCACTAATTACATCACTTATCACTTATTACGGATAATACGTACATCATTAACTATACCTTACTATGTAACTCTAATGGGAATCATAGACTCTATCTAAGAGCTTAACCTCTGATAGGTATAAGTAAGTTGTGTTGTAAGCTATTACATACCAGTATTGAATCTTTACACATATTGTATAGGCTAACTACTTATGAATAAGTATGGTCCATCAATGGTATTAGAACATTACACAATGCTATGAATCGTATATGAAACACAAGCTATACATATGTTATAACTATGACGTAACTAATAGTACTAGTGTGATTGATACGAGCTATGAATAAATGTCACTCATTGAGATATGATAGCTTTCATCCATAATAGGTAAGAGTTAATGATAGTACAACATGATTAGTACTATTACCATTATATCTACGTAATTGAAACACGTATAACATGCTAGTAAGGTTAGTACAACTTGGTGGTGCTTGTTTTCCCCTTATGATCAGTGATTACTCTATAACCATGACCTATAAGCATATAGTAAGCATGGGCTTTATGATTCCTTGTATTCACAAGTTCCATATAAGCTTGATAGACCAGTAATAGCCTAATTAGGTGTAGAGTGATATAATCTCTTGTTACCATTGATCCTTACTAAGACTCATGTTCAATAAGGAAACAATACATAACACATAGGTAATTGATATAACTTAATAGTACATCAATACTAGATATACGTTCTAAGCTCGATATGAGCAGATCCCAGTACTCTAAGCAATTCACACAAGAGTTCTATTCACTAGAATAACCAATTAAGTGATAGAGAAACTCAATACGTACGAACTAATGAACACTTGCTTGTAATCACGATAGTTAGATAGGTCTAATATAATACATGAGCTAATTGCATTTATTTCATATGTTTATTGTGAAAGAGTGTTCAAAGCATAACCAACTTGGCCTGTATTCTTGTATTTTTTTTATTACATTGCTTATAGCTTACCTGTTATACTGAGTTTACATAATATGTAGTTAGTATAAGAGTACAATGATCGCCATTAATTACAGAGATAACATTATATCGTGAATACAGGAGCTTGATACTGCTATATCTATCATAGGCTGATATGGTAAGTACTAGTATCAATCAATACAAGTGAAGTAATTGCATTGCTTATATTATCCTAATTATGCTTGTCTGTTTTGTTACTATTAAGCATAGTCATAGCCCCTCCCATAGTGGATTTGCTTATAGTCACTTGTAATTGCTATCAGTTTACCTTTATGATGTATGATCATGTAAGCATCCTAACAACCCTACGTGATCATAAGCCATGTAGGTTATGATCACGTACATGATTATTTAAGATAATATAGCTAATAACCTATCCTAACTAACTTATTATAGGGATATTATTAAGTCATAATATCCCTGTTAGGAGTCCCTGCCCAACTTATGGTCTTTTCATGTTAGTCCCTTCATCCCCCATGAAGGGAATTGATGGGGCCCCCAAGGCTTGAAGGGACTCCTGACTTGACTCCTTACTTCTTAGGGTAAGAAAAAGGCCCACCTTGATGGGGCCCCCAAGACTTGAAGGGACTCCTGACGGGGCACCTGACTAAGCATGTTGGACTCAGTATGTGTGTTAGACTCAACATGTTAGAATCTGTATGTGTTTTTAAAGATTGTGCACCTTGACTTGATGGGGCACCTAAATTGGCCTTTAGCATGTCTTTACAGGATAACATTACTTGATAGATACATAAATATTGTAAGAAGAGTCTTCTTTAATCGATCGGATTGGGAAAATCAAAAGAATGATTTTTTTTCTGCTCTATATGTTAGAGTTAGTATGTTGCGCTTAGTATGTAATTATTTTTGTCTTTGTATAACACCCGATAAGTTCAAAATCGATTTTTTGAAAACTTGATGGGAAATCACATAATATAGCTTGAGAATTACTTGAAGGTATACCTTGACTTGAAAGATACATAAAATGTGTTGACTCTAAAAGTGCCCACCAATGTAACGCTTTTATTTTTTTGTCTTACCCTATAATTTTTTTGGCAAAAAAAAAGGCATTTTAGAGCTGACGGGGTTCCCTGAATAGGCCTTGAGAATGTCTTGACAGAACTACTTGACTGAAAATAGTGATAAAACATATCGAAAAGTTCATGGAATCTTAGCGTTTCTGGAGCCTGTCTAGACCTTCACGGAAATGAGTACTATGTACTAGCTATCCCAAATACATAGTAATAGCTCAGGAAATACATATATAGTAATATATATGTATTCAGATATTTATAATAAAGGGACAATTCATAAATAGTATAGCCAATTGTCGTAGCCAGCACGTCATAGGCAGCTGATCCATCACCAGTCTCACTGCCAGAAGGTCTAGCCATAGGGGTCAGTGCAAGTCATAGACCTTTCAACTTGAAACAAATGACTTTCACCTTTTGTCTTTAGCCATTGCTTGTAAACTCTAAACAAATTCCTTTCACATTTTGTCTTTAGCCTTTTCTTGTAACCTCTAAATAGATGCCTTTCATCGAACGGGCGGGAAGGAGCGAGGGAGCCTTGAACCTCGAACCTGAATGTAACCGGGAGCCATAAGTATTCATCCTTCAACCTTTAGCCAAGAGCCAAGTCCAACAGAGGCCTAACCAGGTCCAACAGATGGATGCCCTTCACCTAACTACTCTACACATTCCTAGTTTACTACTACCAGACTAGAGAGATGTCCCCCCAACAATGGTCGAGATACAAGAAGAGAAGGTCACACTGATCCACCACTGAATAGGATTGATTATGTTTCCCATGTTCCCACAAACAGATGAGATAGAAGTGATCCGTTCAACCATACTCACTTGTTAACCCATACACAATAGAAGAGGACCCCATCGCCATATGATATGGCTAGACGTGTTTCTACAGTGAGTGTTGACTATGCACTTGTGGCGCAAAAAGAAGGGGTGGTGAATAACATGACTATGTGTTGTGAACGAGGAGGGCTATGTGCATTGGGACAGGGCTTTATGCAATGAGACTTTCACACCAAGAGTGAGTTACTACAGCTCGTTATATACAATACACACATGTTGAGGATCATAGCCAGTCATAGCCAATCATAGTAGATCATAGCTGGGCTTGGACACTCCACTGGGCTATTCAACTTGGATGCATGCTTGGCTAATCAATTGCTTGGATTGCCTTGGATACTCAACCTTTGATACTCAACTGTGGTTGTTGCACTATTCAAATGGGATAATCGGGCTTATCAGCTTAGTACCGGGATGGGATGGATACTCATTTCCTAGAAGCTATACTCAGTGCATTAAATCTTGTCAGTGCCAAGTAGTTAGTGTCTGTTGTCATTGCCAAGAGATGGGAGTAGTACTTGCTGAGAGGACTTGATAGGCAGTCAGATCCAGACTGCCAGACCCGAGAGAATAAGTGCATTCAACCATATTCCCATGTATTACCGCTACGGAATTGGAGTGCCTACTGATAAATTGTGAAGCAAGAAATGCAGAGAGAAAAGAATAGAACATAAAATAGTATATTAGAACATATGAAGAAGAGTAAAAAACGAGTACATGAATAAGTAATTGCAATGCAAAGGGAAATAGCTGAGCTAAATAGGCTCAAGAGAATCAAGAATAGAAAGTATAGATGGCCAGGACAACTGGCAGTGTACAGTCAGCCTGTTGAGGTTACATTATATTTAACACTCCCTCTTAAACTCAACAGTTACAAACATCAGCACTGATTATGCCTAAGTGTTGTCTCTGAAAATCAAAAACCGATTTTCCCAGTGGCTTTGTAAAGATATCAGCAAGCTGATCTCGAGAACCACGGAATTCTAGTACAATATCACCATTATTTACTAGCTCGCGGATGAAATGAAAATGAGTGTCAATGTGTTTGCTTTTCTTGTGAAACACATGATTTTTGGATAGAGCAATTGCTGAAGTATTGTCACATAAAATAGGAGTTGGATCCTTTTCTATATGTGACATATCTTTCAATATTCTTCTTAGCCACACAGCTTGACATGAAGTTGAGGTAGTAGCGACATACTCTGCCTCTGCAGAAGATATTGAAACAATTGGCTTCTTCTTTGATGCCCATGAGATTAGGTTCATGCCCAGTTGAAAAACATGTCCAGATGTGTTTTTCCTGTCATCTAGGCTGCCTGCAAAATCACTGTCTGTGTAACCAGAAAGTTGATTACTATCAGATTTAGTGCACCATAAGCCGAAATTGAGAGTTCCTGCAACATATCTCAGAATTCGTTTCGCCATTTTCCAATGAGAATCTTTGGGGGATTCCATGAATCTGGAAACAAGGTTGGATGCATACATAATGTCAGGCCTAGTTGCTATAAGATACAACAAACTGCCTACTAAACTTTTGTACAGGGTAGAGTCCACTGTAGGACCTTCATCGTTCTTGGTCAATTTTGTGCCTAGGGGTATAGGGGTTTCTGCTGGATTGCATCCTTCCATNTGGCATGTTTAAAATCTGTTAACTCAAGATTTCCCGTATAGATCATGTCATCAACATATAAACACACAATCAAAATTTTACTGTGCTGATCTGTTTTGGTGTAAAGAGTTGGCTCATTTTGACTTCTGCTGAAACCACTTTGGATCAGATAAGTGTCAATTCTGTTGTACCAAGCTCTTGGAGCTTGCTTTAAGCCATACACGAATTCGTGAATCTTTCAAAGATTTGAAAGAAATACATGGATTCTTTAAAGCTTGGTGTTGTTTGTTGCAGTCTTTAACAGATTTGGGCGATTTCCAAAATGCTTTAAATGATGCTGCCTTCTGCAGCAATATTTCACAAATTTGAACAAATTCCGTGAAATCTTCAACGTTTCTACCTTCTGAAGCTCTTCTTCATGAATACTTTGATGATTCTTGAAAATTACAAGAATCTTTAAAGTTTCTTCTTCTGCACTCTCTTCTTCCTCGATCTTTTGAGCGTTGTACGCTCTGCTTTGACGCGTGAGCTTCTTACGCTGATCTTTTGAGCGTATGATGGTCTTCTTCCTTATGGAATTTTCCTGCGAGGATCTTTCGAGAGTATGATGGACAACTCTCCAAGCCTTGTGAAAAGTCTGTGTCAAAATTCTCTCAAGGTCCGTGAAGCTCTGCGCTATTTGAGGATCATGTTGCTCTCCAGCTTGTGTGAAGAGGCTTACTTCTGCCACTCTGATACCATGATAAATTGTGAAGCAAGAAATGCAGAGAGAAAAGAATAGAACAGAAAACAGTATATTAGAATATATGAAGAAGAGTACAAAACAAGTACATGAAGAAGTAAGTACAATGCAAAGGGAAATAGCTGAGCTAAATAGGCTCAAGAGAATCAAGAATAGAAAGTACAGCTGGCCAGGACAGCTAGCAGTGTACAGTCAGCCTGTTGAGGTTACATTATATTTAACACCTACACCTGTTGACCCTTCACGCGACAGAACCTTTTTGAATAACCTGATGCAACAACTAGACATATATATATATATTTCTAAATCTCTTAGCTTTAGTTCTTTAACAAATATGGTAAGACTAAAGGTAATACTAATTAGCTTTATCTAAAAAGCCTGACTCTCACTAGCCGTAGTTCAACCTGACAAATGACTGGTTACTCTATTGTTTCTACTATTATAAATGAGAAAAGGAAAGGTTAGCTCCCATAGTTTACACCTAAAGACAGTACATATGATACTCACATATCTACGTGATACTCGCATATCTACATGTTTGAATGTGTGATACTCGCATATCTGCGTTTCACTTTGCCATTGTAATTTGTAATCTAATAAACATGATAGCTTTGATTAGTAACCTTCTATATTCACTGCATAAGTTTCTTTCTCCCTATTAGCATGAACACAAATGGAAGAGACAATAGACTTAAGGCAGTCTCTAAGGCCTTACTCCATGGAACTCACTCTACAGACGGAAGAAGCTACTAGTCTAAAGTGCAAGTAGTATAGCTACTATCGAAACTAAGGCTTGTATAGTAGAAATACATATAGAGTCTACGCAATCAAGAAAGAACCCCCAAGGCATCAACACCAGCTCAGACCCTCTATCGGGCGGGTTGATTAGGACCACTTACTTACTGCCTGGGGTTGGGGATTTACCCAGGACTTAATTATAGGGTTGATTGATCCCTTTATGATCTCAACTCGGTCACCTATATTTCTTCCCCTCAAATTTCTGGCTAGAAGGTTACGCTAGATGTTTGTTACATTCACCATGAAAAGTACGTTGAATGTGATAGCTTCTTCCCCGAGGGTCATCCACCACACAACACTACTCAATCAGAGGCCCCCCAACATACGAGAGGAAGACCTTCATAACCTTCAATGGGGTGCTTCAACCCCCCCATACCCATCACAGAGCTTTGAACCCACACATACACACTTTTGCGACAAGACCCACACACACCCAGAACAGGACAAAAATAGCACTAGACTTTATTGGGAAGGATTAATTTACCCATTACCTTTCTCGGGGGGATGGAACTTACCCATATTATCAAGCCTACCTAATCCAGTCAACAACACTACACCCCACTACTTTAAACCTGTGCTGGGGAAAAACTCACACATACAACACAAGGAGGCTTCGCCCCACACTTCATATTAGCCAACCCAGCTAGAGCTTCACCCCAATGCTACAGGTTAGCTCTTCTTATCAACTGGTTCTTCAACTATTGTGTATACTAATAGCTATTCTACTCATGTAGGTTATCAATATCGATCAAGGGAGCATAGCCAATCACAGATTAAGATCCCATCCAACCAATTTCAAATTCAGTTGAAAGCCTTTATGGCCTAGAACCACCGGGAGTTGAACCATCTCCAGTTAGAGGGATAACCAAGTCAATCAACACCTTGCCCATATCATCAATACCCCGGTTTAGGTATTCCAGTCGCATATTGAAATACAGAAGCATCTATTTTAGTTTGATAGCTTGTTAAAGAGCCAACACATCGCCCAGTCAGGAAGAAGGAACAAAGCAACACCCTGCGTAGGAACATTAGTTTATCCAGAACAACACCACTAGGAATAACAATGAATAAACTAGCATCTTCCCCATCCTCTTCATATTCAATCCGACAGAACAACCTATTGTTTACCTCATCACAAGGGTTAAAGTTGCACTATCACTAGCAACATAGTCACCACCAACAGCCTCAGATCCTCTAGTTACAGATCGAAAGCCAATTATTGATCCACTAGCTTAAGCATCCCGTATAATTCCATTTTTAGAGTGAGACCCAGTAGTTGACCTTGAATGCACTTTGAATGGTGCGACATATTATTAAATGAGTAAAATTAGATTGAGTTGTGGTTCCACTTCCGGTAGTCCCCTTTACTACCTTTGCTTCTGTCTATTATTATGTTGGTGGTAGCGCTACTTATAGCTACGGATTCACTTAGTAACAGGATATGAATCTTTAATAGATTTAACGGAATAAATATCGAAGTCTCTATTAGAAGCACAATGAAACTAAAGATAAGAATCTAAAGTAATGGCTACTAGGCCGGGTAATGATAGGATATCATAATTTTGATCTGGAACATCTGGCTCTTCATCCCGATCACGAAAAGCATAAAATGAATAACAATCATCATAAACGAAATTTGAAGCTCTCGAACCAATATTTCAATCTCGATCATGACCTAGAAATGAAACTACGCCTGGAATGTGAAAAATCTCAGAACACGCTATAGATGTTGCTTTCACTTGGCCAATTGGATCTGTAATTGGGTCAAGAACAATGGGATATATTTGTGTTTTTTGCAAGGATACTAGCTTGCTTCCATGGCTTATTCAGGGTTGCAGTCTGTGCTTACAAGTAATCTGTGGGAGAAGCAATTGAAACAGATGAATTGGTTTGTGTATTTCGTACCAAAAATATTGATTTGACCTAATTTGGCAGCCTAGGAAAGCTTGTCAATTCATTCAGCATCATCCAAGAAGAACTTGTGAGATGAAAAATCCTTCCAAATTCTCATCTCTGGCCTAGCTACTTAGTTTTAGCTTGTTATCGCTTGTTGCTTTCTAAAATTTAGACTAGCTAGCTTACTATTGGCTTATTGCTTCTAGCTTATTACATGGCTTGTTTCTAGCTTATTTCCTATAGTTATTATTGCTTCTTATTGCCTAGTTGTTTTATTGTGACATCGTTTTCTAGCTTATTACCTAGCTTATTGCCTTTCTTGCCTAGCTTTCTTATTGCTTGGTTATTATAACAATAATTGGCTTGTATACTATAGATAATATAGAGAGTAATCAAGTTTAACTATTGATCTAATGATTTCCTTGTTCATTTCCTTAAAGATTTCTATCATCAGCGAACCACCAGAATCAGTTCACCAATCATCCGCAAACCAATAAGAGCTTTGCGATATGAACTCCAACCGGGAGGGTGAGTTAAAGTTGATTTGTTAATCCGTATATAAGATCTTCGGTAGCACCAGTTGATGAGGAATGAATGACAACAAGCGGGGATGTTGGTTAAAGGCCAACAACTAGAACTTCATCTCGATCTGCTGGTGGTGAATGTGATTCTTACACAATTGAATCAACAACAATTGGATTCAGAACGGGCTCCTAGTCCCTTGGCGACTTCCATTTCCTTTGTTTCCTAGGTCCATGCCTTTGCTTCTGTTGGATCTCGCTCTGGTTAATGTACTATTAGGGTGTGTGGGGTGTGCTTTATTTGGGTGTGCCTTATATAGATGCGCATTTCCTGGACCAACTACTACATCTACTGCTTAATCGACTGCTTCATCGACAGTTCAACTGGATCATTCACCAGTGTTGGTTCTTTATCCGATTCTTTAGATATGGATGGATCTCGCTCAAGAACATCTGGATCTAGATCTAGCTTTCGAATTGTGGAATAGGCTATGCGTGCACCTAGAGGATATGAAACAATTGTTTGTGCTACTCCAATAGAATCTATTGTTGTTGGTACTAGATCTATAGGCTATGGATCTCGATCTATAGATGTACCAAAACCCGAAACAAGACGAGATGTTACCTCTGCCTCTGCCCTTGCTTATGCACATGTTTTATTTCTACCCTTACCTATGCTACTAGAGATGTTCCAGGTGGTTCTGGATAAACTATTGTATCAAACTCATAAGCCTCATAACCAACTGCAGAATCTACTGATTCAACTGCTTAAACTGCTACGGGTGCTCATGCTAGATGTGCTACTAGGGACTCTGTCTCCGCTGCTAGGGACTCTATATCTCCTGCTGGATCTCTATATGGAACATAATAATCCTTGATAAGTGAGTAATATAGTGGGGTGGCTTTCCTAGGTTAAGGTGGTGTGTGGGGATTGAGAGTCCTAAATGAAGTGGTAGGGAGACTCTCGGTCTACCACTGTGATAGAGGGATTGAGAGTCCTATTTCCTTCATAAATATCTTTGAATGATGTTGGTTGTCCCACTTTGCAGTGGATAATTGTCAATTGGAAGTTTGACTACTTAATTCACTCCGCTTTGCTGGCCTATCTTGGCAGTTCTTGAATGTAATGGTCCCCCACTGATGGTGCGCTGACCACGTTCCAAGCATGCTGCAGCTGCTTTGTAAATGAATTTATACCTTATATAAATTTGAGAAAAAAAATTCTTGGAAAAAAAAAGGTGGTGTGTGGGGCCTGTGGTAACTTCCCCTGGTCTTTTAGTATAGCACTTATACTTTCCCAATCAATATATATTCCTTTCTCTATGAGTTCAGTCTAATAGGATTTAATGAAGTAAGAAGTAATGAAATTATTTTATTGATTGATTAAATGATTTAAACAATTTCTTTGATTAACCAATATAGTGAGTAGAGTTTAGTTTTAGTGATTAAGTATAGTTCGAGAAAGAAAGTCTAGTTCTAGTGATAGTTCCTAAGCTAGTTATAGTTTTAGTGAAGATAAGATCCTTCCTGTTGTTCCTTATAGAGTTCTAGTTCAGTATAAGATTAGCTAGTTAGAGTATGAGTTAAGTCTAAGGAGAGTTATAGATAGTGAAGTAGCGCAGTAAAAATAATTAATACGCACCCTCAAGAGAGAAATACGTATAAATGTGACATATTATGCACCCTAACTCGTGATGATGCATGCTTTGTACTCATGATGATGCATACTAAGGATATATTGTATATTAGTGTTCCTAATAGAATCAATGTTGCCCTATGATGCTAATACCAATGATGCTATGTCATAATGAAGCTAAATCACCTCCTAAGGTAGTACTAATTCAACTTATATATGTCCTAATGTTGTTAATATATATCCTAGTGTTGCTAACCTAATTAGAGAACCCATGTGGCTAATCCCAATGTTAATAATAGCATGTTGTTACTAACCCCATGAAGATAAGAGTTGTTTGATGCTAAGAGTTGTTACTAACTGCATGATGTTAATCCCAATGCTAACCAAGATAAGAAAGAACTGATGAAGCTAACCTGTCTGTCTGGGCCCCACATGGCCTACAAGATGCTAACCGAGGAGTAAATCTCACCAACTCAGTCTCAATGCGATGATGCATTTAAGGTAGTCTAAAAGAAGTAGTTGTCCTAAGGCAATCCAAAGAATGAATCTAATGTCTATCAAGCACAAAACTCAACAAGAGTACTACCTAAAGCTCACCAAGGCAGTCCTAATAACTCTAATAGATGTCCTAATGAGCCTAACCTCATTATAGAAACAACCCACCTCTGCTAAACTGAGTGCAATTGCAGCCTGCTTCCTATTGAACCGGGGAATCAGACCTATACCCAAACTGAAACAAAAACTAGAAGTGTTCTTCCTAGCACTTGCATTTCCTGCCCAATCAGAATAAAGAAAACTATAATGCTATAATGCATTGTGCCCTTCAAGTATCTGAGCACATGCTTGGAAGTGATCCAATGAATCCGTTGAGGTCCAATCATGCACTGGCTCAAAGTATTCACTGCAAAACATATATCAGGCATGGTATTCACAAGATACATTAGGGAACCAATCAACTTCCTATACACAAAAGGATCTACCAAACAAATTAGAGTCAAAATCAGCGCATAATTTCAGATTTGGCACCATAGGAGTGGCCAAGGGTTTGCAATCAAGCATTTGAAATATCTTCAGAATCTCCACCACGTACTTCCCTTGCTCAAGGAAGACCTCACTTGCCACACCTCTAGACCCAGAAAGTAATGCATTAGGCCGATGTCCTTCATATCAATTTTGTTGGCCAACTTCTCCTTGCACCATCCAATGAGCTTCCCGTAGCTACTTGTAAGAATAAATTCATATACATAAAAAACCAATACAAGCAGATCAGATTTATCATATAAATAAGAAAGGTTAGGATTTGTCGTAGTTTTGGTGAAGCCCAAATTAAATAAGTACTCATCAATCCTAGAGTACCATGCATTTGGCGCCTCTTTCAGCACATAAAGGGCCTTCTTCAATCTGCACATGTGGGTATCTCACACATACACCTAAAAACCCTTGGCTAATTAATGTACACTTCCTCCTCAATCAGAGAATTCAGAAGGAGTCTTTACATCCATCTGGTATAGAGGCCAATCAAAAACTCATGCAATAGACATGATTAGTCTGATAGAAGTACTTTCAACTAGAGAAAAAGTATCATCATAGTAAACTCCCTCTCCTTGGGATAATTTATGGCCTTATACTTCTCTATGCTTCCATTAGCCACATGCTTGATCTTGTACGAC
>SNQJ01S0040218.1:14497-29906 GCA_010110895.2 Picea sitchensis
GTAATAATCGTCACATGGACTATCATCAAACCCTTAATGATATGAAGCCTCACACTAGGGTGAAATCATGAAGTTGGGTAACACTTTTGTGAGAATCAAGTTTCCAAAATTCCTACTCACGTTGTTTTGTCCAAACTAATAATTCTTTCGACCGAAATCCACATCGTTTCGTCCAAAAAATATTTCGGTCGAACCTCTAGACGTCAAATCAAATGGTTCTGTGACAATGGCATTGACTGCCATGTACCATATTAGCCAGATGTATTTTTTCCCGGTAAAAATTTTCAGCCAAAAGTTTTTTCAATCGAAAATATTTTTCTCTTGAAAAACATTTTTGGCCGAAAAAACTTTTATATGTTACCTGCACATCACTCCATTCACATTTTTCTCAAACTATAGATGTATATTGGTGGTTCATAGATTGGTGCTGGTGATCGTAGCTGTAGGCGCACGTTGTCGTTGGTGGTTGGTGTTGGCGGTTGTAACTGCGGGTGGATGTTGTCATTGGTCATTTTTGTTGGCGGTTGTAGCTGTGGCCAGTTGCTACTAGAGGTGGTTGTGATTGGTTACTACTAGTGGTTGGTGTTGGAGGTTGTTGTCGCTAGTCCAGGTAAATATATCCCTGTCCAATTTAAATAATTTATAGCTTGTTTTACAATTTTTTAGGAGGTCTGCAGGTCTGAATACGACCATGTCTATGTACAGGGACAAGCCTGAATTCAAGCATGTCCTTGTACATGGACAGGGCCATATTTGGCTCTATCAACCTATGAGGTATAGGATTTTCTTCTACCTATCTTTTTAACGTATAGGATTTTCTTATGTCTCACTTCTTTACGCATAGTTTCATATGTATAGGATTTGATTATGCCTCACTTCTTTACGAGATATGCATATTTATTGAATATAATGTAAGTATAAAGTTTAAAACTAGATTGTGTTGTTTCTTCCATACTTACATTTACAAGTATACAATTTAAAATTGATTACCTTAAGTAGGTTGACAGGGTTGCCCTAATTTGTAATCTATTCACCATCAGTGTTTGGACATGCTACAATACTATAAGAAGTTAGAGGTTGATTTTAAGTTTTTCCATATATAATGGAACAGTCTGGAGATTATAATTATTCCTTGGGAGTCCAATCACCAAACAATATTGTCTGTGGATATTAGCTCTCTAGTAAAGAGGTCCATGCATGCTAGTTATGAAAAAACTTAAAATTACTTACGATTGAAATCTTTCCCAGTCATGAAATCAACAGTGCTATCAGTCTATTTCATAACAATCTTAGTTGTAAAAGATAAAATATTTATCTCTCTCAATTTTGATTATCTCTATTAATAAATTGTTGAAACTTGAACCCCAACACAAATCTCAGGATATCCACAATTGAATTGTCCCATTGAGATTCTCAAACCAAGTTATATGTGGAAGCATACATAATCTGTCAATTATAAAGGTGTCTGAGATGTACAAGGAATGATCAAAGTGAAATAGAAACATTTGGTGAACAACATTATCTGTTTCTTATCTTTTGTCTTCTTTTTGTGAAATGCTTCTTATATTTATAGCCACACCCACGTAGGGTGTGGAAAAAATAATAATATTAGTATAAAAAGATAGAATGCTCCTCTATCTTAATTGCAATTACCTCTGTTCATGAGATGTTGAAACCCCTATCACAATGTGATGAGAACATTAATATAACCCATAGGAAATATCAAACCATGTGACATGTGGAGGCATGCATAACTCATGAACAAGGATGATTTTAAAGGATAAATTTCGCTCGTGGGCTAATTTTCCATGGTTTTCCCAAAATAAGATTCGCTATTCTAAAAATAATTCGCCCAAGTTCTAAAGGATAAAATTATTTTACTTTAAAAATCGCCAAAAGTTTAGACAAACTATATAAAATCCTTAGACATTTGAATAATTTTACAAAAATATCACCAAACATTTTATAGTTGGCATATGAAGGATTAGTAAGATTCGCCAAGGTTTCTACATTTTAAATTAAATTTTCATCCTTAAAATCATCCCAGCTCATGAACCATCTTACTTCTTGATATGGTTAGGGTATATATATAATGTCCTTTATAATCCTATTCATTTACTAGTGGAGATCTTGGTAGTGTTATTTAGTAGGTTGTGTTGCATGGGAGTTGAACATTTAATAGAAATCTCTCTATTTGAATCAAGCTCAGTCTTGGACTCAAAAACAACTTAAAAGACCATGAAAAAATCTTGACATAGTGAAAAATATATAAAATATTCAAAGTTTGACATAAGACAATTCGATTCCATAAGAATTGGTCTATTTAAACATCGAAATAGACATATGATTATGTAAATAAAAAAATAATTGTAGACATGGTACCTCAATGATAGTTTATAAGTTGAATCTATGAAAACTGATAATGTACAAAGCTCATAGTAGATGATTTACAATTATATAAAAAAAAATTCCTTTAAATATTTATTTCTTTCTGCTAATAGTTTCATAGGTATATAGATTGCAGTTACAGGACACATAAATTTTCCTTTACATATTTTTATTTCTACTAATAGTTTCATTAAGTACATATATTGTAATTACATAATGCATAATTTTCCCTTGTATATTTTTCTTTCAGCTGATATGTACTCTCTCTGCTATCAATTTTTAATATTATCAGTTATAATTTTCCAACAGCCCTCATGCACTAGACTTAAAGGACAAACTACAAATTACATAACAAAAACATTGAAAGAGAATTGTCCATGTACAGGGACAAGCCCGAATTTGCGCATGTCCCTATACATGGACAGGGCCGTATTCGATCCTGTCAACCTAGGAGGTATGGGATTTGCTTCTGCCTCACTTCTTTACATATAGTTTCATATGTATATGATTTTCTTCTGCCTCACTTCTTTACGAGATATACATATTTATTGAATAGAATGTAAGTATAAAGTTTAAAACTAGATTGCCTTGTTTCTTCCGTACTTACATTTAAAAGTGTACAGTTTAAAACTGATTACGTTAAGTAGGTTGACAGGGCAACTTTGCATAGTGATCTAGGACCCTCAATTTTGTTCATACACTAGATTAAATTAAATTTTATGCATGTTGGAAATTAAAATTTAGATTTTTGTTTGTAATTTTGTGCATTTTCAGCGTTCAATTAATTTAGAAATATATGTTTTAGCATAGACCTTTGTCCCACGAATTTCAACTTGCATCTTAAGTAGGAAAAACTCAGTTTTAAGCATTCTAGAATTCATTTTTGTTTTTGTTTTAAACTCATTGCAATTTTGAGAAATTAGTTTAGTGTAGAAAATTTAATTTCTAGATTTGTTTTGAGTCTAAAAAACACCATTTTCTAATCCAAGTAGACTCATTTACTTAGTTTTTTTGTACTTTGGAAATTGATTTTGATTTCTATTTTACATTTTATGAATTGATATCATTGAATATAAGTAAAAAATTTACATTTCTAGATAACGTTCGAGTCTGAAAAACAAATTTACAGATCTTACTTTAAACTCATTTCATAAACATTGCATTCTGGAATAAATTCTATTGATTTCCTTTATAAATTTCTACACTTTTCACTCATATTTGATGCAAAAAAATTATATTTTAGATTGTATTTGAGCATTTAAATTTGAATTCCATACTTTAATTTTTCTTAAACTTCATTATTTCCTTGCAAATTTGCAATTAAATTAATTCACACATCACATAAATTCAAATATGATACAAGTCTAAGTATATCAATCATACCTATCCTACATTAAACTTGTGCCTCATTTCTAATGTGAAAGATACCTCATTGGACACACATAAACCATATTGCAAATCAAATTTAACTTGAATCCTTGAACACTCTAATAAACCTTTTAAACTTGGACTTAGATTTACCTTAGGGAAGTCCTAATTCTACCCTGTCCATGTACAGGGATAGGCTCGAATTTGGGCATGTCACTATACAGGGACATGGCTGAATTATTCTGTGTCCATAAATTTAATTTCCACTTTTACCTTAAACTTATACATCACTATTGTTAATTAGAATGAACAAAACCCTCATATTAAACTAATTTATTTTATTTTTGCGAAAAAAAAGATTCAAGTGATTTGATTCTACATATTAAAATAGGATTCTTTAAGTTGACAAGGATTGATGTTTCTTTTTTATTTTAAACATAGGATCCACAAACTACCATGGATATGATATGCACGAGTCTACTACCATCTTGGATCAACTAGCACCATTAGACAACTCGATAAACAAATATTGTTAGACTATTTCATTTTATGTTTTAATATTTCATCAATACTTTAATGAATTTGGGTTTGTCCCTGTACATGGACATGGATGAATTCAAGCCTATCCATGTATAGGGACAAGCCCAAAATTTTCCCTGTCCATGTATAGGGACATGCCTGAATTCGGACCTATCCATGTATAGGGACAGGTTCAAATTCGAGCCTCTTCCTGTACATGGATAGGGTGGAATTCAGGCCTTTCCCTATACATGGACAAGGCCAAATTTTGGCTTGTCCTTGTACAAGGACATGCCTGAATTCGTTCCTGGCCATGTACAGGGGAAGGCTTGATTTCGTTTCCGCTAGTTCAGGTAAATATATCCCTTTCCCAGTTAAATAATTTTTTAGTTATTTACAGTTTGTGTTTCAGGAGGTTGACAGGGCCGAATTCATCCTTGTACATGTACAGGGACATGCCCAAATACGTGAAAGATCGTGTATTAATTAATTGAATGAATTCAAAATGATTCTCTTACTTTTAGTTTTATATGTATTCGCCTGTGAAAAATCTAAAAACCACTCATATAGTTAATTGTTGTGTGGGTTTTTGGTTTTTGGTTTATTTTTATTCTTGGTTAAGTACCAAGCCGAGATAATGTCTGACCCTCTTCTCTCCCAGGATGGTCCATGAGACCTAGGAGTAGTTAATAAGGGCATGATCACATCAATGATCTTCCTCATATGTTGGGAAGATAAAATATTATAAGTAAATATCATGAGAATCATGTGGACATTCTTCCATTAAAGAAGAAATTAATTGTTGACTTTGCCTTGAAATCACCCTTGATTGAGTTACACCCCCCTTAATTGTTTTGTGGGTTTTTGGTTTTGTTCTTTGCTTCTACCTAACGAAATTTATCCTCCTTGACTTTGGAAGAATTTAATTGTTGACTTTGTCTTGAAACCACCCTTGCTTGAGTTACAGCCCCCTTAATTATTGTGTGGGTTTTTCGTTTTGTTCTTTGCTTCTTCCTAAAGAAAGTTATCCACCTTGACTTTGGATCCTCTCTCCTTTACTTGATTTTTTCTTATTGATTTTTATGATTTAACAATTCATATTGTATGTTATAAAATATTGGTTTTAAAATTATTTAATTATTTAATTGAGTGGTTGCGACCCCTCTAGGATAGTTCTTCTCGGTGTATTAAGACACCATGGGATTACCTTTCCAACATCTTGTTGCCACTGACCCCTAAGGGTATTTTCCATCTTGTCGTAGATCTCTTCTTGGTTGTTGTTTGGGGATTATGGTTTTCCTTGCTGGTGTTGCCCTCGTCATTCTTTTTTTGGTGTCACCCTCCTCATATCCTTGCTAATGCCACCATGTGTATGTTGTCGTTGTCCTCTTCTATTGTTGGTTCCACCTATGTATGTTGTTTGTTAGTATTTTGATATTTTACCCTAAAATTTCTTCCTGGAAATTTGTTCCAAGTGTCATGATGAGATCTGCCCCGAGGGTTTGATCAATGATCCCTTGAAGATTTTTCTAAGAATATATCTAAGAGGATAGCAACAACATATCAGGTAAAATTGTTTATTGTTTTAGTTTTAAGAAAATGTTTTGTCAATGATTATTTTTAGGCTACTAGATTATGGATCAGAAGTTTTAATGTCTTGTTGATTGTAACATACAAGTAGCTAATGTTTAGAAATTAAAATAAATATTTCTTTTTTAGCTAGCTATATTTTTTGCCCTTAAATTTTAACATGTTACACATAGATTATCTTAAAAATTACCTTCTACAATATACACAGATATAGATTATCTTCTACATGTTACATTTTTTTATATTTAAATATTTGTGTGTTCATTATATATAGAATCATAGTAAAAAATATAGTTGTTCTAGTTTTTTCAATATATGTCTTTGATGCTTTGAAGTTGTTAAAAATGCTTAAAATCCTTTAAGTTGTTATATAAATTAATATTTCTATTTTATGTTTCTATAACTTATGAACTTTCATATTCATGAATTTTCAAAGGATATATATCGAGGTGAGATGTCGATACAAGAGTATCCAAAAATTCCTCGCAAGTGCTCTAGTCTATCCAATGAAGAAAGAAAAGGATCCCCTTCTTCGATTGAGACTCCGAGTGACCAACAACAATCTATTCAGAGGAAGAGATTATCAAATGAATCTGTGAAGAGATCATCTCAATAATGAACTCAAAATAGTGTTATGGATGCATATTTCTTAGATAGGTTGCACATTAATACTCCAACACCGGAGAATGTAAGGAATACATCACGACAAGAAAATATGTTTGGTAATTGTTTTTTATTTTGTACTTTGTGTATTTATGTTTATGTTATATATATATATATGTTTTTATTTTTTATTTGCTTATGTTAAATTATGTTTTTTGTTAAATGTTGTAATTACTTTCAAATGTGTATGTGTAGATGATGAGTTTAATGCGAGGGAAGATAATGAAAGAGGGAGTGGGTATCATGAAGATTCCAATGTTGGTGAAGAGGGTGAAGGTGGATTCATGGGGCGTTATCCAGAAACAAAAGATTACACACCTATGTCCACCTATCCCTCGGATGTTGGTGATGAGCTACCTTGGGAAGGGATTACTGAAGCAATGACCCTTGAGCGATGCTCAGGTGTTAAAATAATAATGGAAAATGATTTTAGGAGCTTGGATCTCCCAAGAGAGAGGAAGAAAACCTTGGAGATTGTTTTGCATTCATTGCAGAAATTTATGGATGCATATCAAAAGATGGGGCCGACGACTGATAGTTTTATCGATTTGATGAGGAGATGAAAGTCAGAGGTGATGGGCCCTAATAAATGGGACGTAGTAAAATGTAGATTTTCAAAATAAGATGTAATTTCTATGTTCAAATTCAAAGAGGGGCCAAAGGGAAAGATGTTGAAGGTGCAATATTTTAAGCATCCCAACATAGAAGGACATATTTATAATAGATTTTTGGCATCATATGGGAAGTTGTCGTGGAATGATGAAGTTCCACATTACTTTTCTAGACACTTTTATCCATAGTTTTTCATGGACATGCACCCTGATTATACTATCCTACCATCCAATTATTATGGGGATGGTAAAGGACGAACGTATTATCGCAAAGGGGCATATCGAAATTCAACATTACATAGGCCTCCACGACCTTTAATATCTCATCCAATAGGGGCATTTGCCTCACATTCAGAGTTGCGAGCTACATCAGAGGTTGGAAAGGAGGATAGAAATGAAATCAGGGAAAATTTGGAATCGATTTTTTATGGTGTTGATGTTGGTTTGAACCATTAGAGAGCAGAAGCCAATTCTTGAACCAATTTTGTTTACAAAACAGATGAGGAGATAGATACCATGTCAGTAGAAGATATTAAGGAGTATGAAAAAAAAAATTGTAATGGTTGGAAGGTGTTCATTCAGAATGATGAACCAAACATCGGATTGGTATGTGTTACCGTTAGTAAATTTGTATGCATTTCAGCATAGTTTACTTGTAATTCTAGATCTAGATACATATAATTGTATCTTTAGAAATAATTGAGTTGTTATCGTCATTAATTGCAGTTTGGTCATATGTTAAATGAATCTCCAATAAATGGGGGACTTGATTCCACGAGTTTAAATTTGGATGGGTTTAATTAAGTATGTGTTTTCTAATATTAACATATGAGCACTTTAGATGTCCAATCTCCAATATTTTGAATAATCAACAACATGAGATTTATGTTTTTGTATAAATGTAAACACATTGAATCCTAGATTTAGTTCTTAGTTATGTTGTTCATAGATCCCTATTCCATTTCCTACTAATTCGACAGGCTTGTCCCAATTCTCAATGGGAGAGTTTGAAGAGGGTGGGAGTTCACAGGTATCATTGAATGTTGAAAACAAAATCAGTTATATATGAAAATTGCAATGTCATTTAAATTATTAATTTAAAAGAAAATTGTCTTAAAGAATATATAATTTACTGAATCTTAGGGTATGGTGGGTATAATTTATCGATATCCAGGTTGGCACATCACAGGTATTACATGTTTCAAAATTTAAAACTACAATTTAATGTGTTAAAACCATTTAAATTTAATTTTCAAATGTACAAATTTGAAATGTGTTATAGGGAAATGTGGAGAAGAGAGTGCCTGAGAGTGTGCTTGAAGAAAATGTGGAGAAGGGAGTGCGGGAGATTGGGATTGAGGAGGCTGCATCCATACCTAGGAAGGATGAATCTATTCATGATGATTCTTAAATGTATGTTCATTGCACATTAGTGAGTTTTAATTTTCTTTTATGTTGAGCCTTTTATATATAAGTGTTCAAGCTTATTTTTGTTGAATATGCTTACTTTTTTTACTTTTTTCAATTTTTTGTTTGAACAACTTTTTAGTTTAGTCTTTCCTATTCATAGGGTTACTCAACTAGTGCCTATATAACTTTTCAATGGTTTGATTAATTATTTCGAAATATATAGAGCTCCTAAATAATATTATCGACTTCTAAAATGGTACATACAATCTTATTTATGTTTAGATCATGATGAATACCTAATTTTGAACTTGATCATTTGATTATTTGAGAAAATAATCTATCCCACATCAGAAATGGGGAAGTTTCTAAATTTTATTCGATTGCATTCCTTGCCTTCTTGTCCAAGAATGGTGTTGTTAACACAAACATCTGTAGCGACAAAATTAACTCAATGGCATTGTGAACTCTAGATCTGAAAAGTGGCACTACCGAAGTTGAGCTCACAGGAGGTCGGTCAAGTATGTTGTATGCGCAGGGAAAAACTATGAGAAAAATGTAGCATTCAGACCAATCCATTTCGGGCTTGAAATACAAGAAAACAAACAGGTTCAATTTTTAGTCGTAAGATATGAGCAAGAGCAAGATCAGCCATTAGATCAAGCAAAGACTAAGTCAATACTGTCATATCTCATTGGAGAGAGATCAATGGTGGGGAGGCATCACAGGGATCGGGAAGAAAATTAAATTTTATTCAAGTTGTGAGCCTGCAATCGCTTGGCATCGTTGATCTTGCTAGATCAACGGATCAACGATGCATATTGATCCCGCTACAAACGAGAATCTTTTCATTGTGGGGATCGGGAAAAAAATTAAAGAGTGAGAGATTTGAGTTTACGCAATCACTCGTGGTCATTTCTCTTCAAGAAAGGGACACGTGTCAGGCGATCTTGTATGCCGGGAGGAAGCAAACATAAGTTGAGTGAGTAAAGGACTCTTTAATTCCTGAATCCCAGAGTTTATTTGGACCATCCATCAATTAGGACATGTGGCACCATATCTCTCACTTCAGAGACTTAACACTCCGAAAGGTTTGTTGAGTGAAGCACTAGAACAAGAATTACCCAAATTTCTAAAGTAAATCTCAACCGTCCAAATTAAGAGGCCACATGTAGGCAGATCTCTCACTTTAGAAATACGACACTCTAGAGGATTGTAACAACTATGCATTGAAAAGGCCTAAAGACCAAACTCTCGAATTAATTGTGTACCACTGATCTCAAATAAACAAGAACCATTGATATTTGCAGTAGGTAAGAAAGGAATATCACCCGAAGGCCCGAAGTAATTGTGGACCATTGACCTCAAATCAACGAGGACTGCAGATCTTTGAAATAATTTCGTTATTCAACCATTCAGAGAAATCGATACCTTCAGCATCTAAACTCCCGAAGCCTGAATATCCGGAGCGCCTTGTTTTCATCCCCTGGTCACATGAGAAGCTAAAATTCAATTTCTTTTTGGCTCTTGAGTAAAATCTGAAAGCCCAATTCCACCATTAGAGAGGCTATAGTTTCTAAAGAACATATCTCATAACTCTAACTCCATAGATATCGCATTCAGATAGTCAAACTCGGCCAGATATAAGATAAATAAGTGGTCTACCCCATGATTTTTGGACCAAAGTCACATAGAGGATTTCGCAGGCCTGTTTTACGTGTAGGAAATAGGGTCCATACAAGAGCAAGATGTGGCAACAAAAGAAAGAAATTCCCAAATCACGGATTGCGACAAGATCGATGGCCACACTTCATTGTGGGGACAAAAAGTGCTCAAACTCTAAAATATTACAGAGGTCCTACAATCAAAACCATAGTATAGATAAAGAGGTACGTGGAAGTTAGTAGTGGATTGGGGGGGTCGGAGCGGTGTGGATCCAAACATCCCTTGTCGACTTCCGCAGTCACGAGCTTATATAGGGTCCAATCTGAGAGAAATGTGTGGCAACAATCTAGGCGTAAGGCCTCATCCTGATCCCAAGAAGAAATCAATTAATGAAAGAAGGACCGATGGTTGAACAATCGAATACCCCATTAAATGGAAGCATGGAGGGACTGGCCGAGGAGACAAAAAAATGTCAACCCAAAGTACCACAGAGGGAAGTTTTTCCTGCTGTCCCATACTAACCAGTGTTTCCTTATGACAGAGGGAATAGGAAAGACAAGAGAAGACATAGGCCATTGAAGAAGAGGGACCCAAGAAGCAAGACATTTCTATTGTTTTGATTATAAATACATCAGATGAATGATATGTGAAAAGGAGGGGGTTCGACCCAAGAATGCAGGAAGTTTTGAGAAATGTTTATGACTGTATATTTTAGTTTGTAAGTCAGAGGGGCATGTAGTTGTAAATTGTATTGTTATTGAATACTCATATGAGATATTTCATCATATTTGTCTTCTATGTTCTCTATTCTATTCTTCATCTTGTCTGAATGTAATTGTTGATTTTAAGGATTAAAATTTTCCTTTGATTGATAGATTCTCAATGCAGTAGAGGATATGTTGCAAGCTTACCTATCTATCATTGTTTACTATTCAGACACGTCTAAATTCTCTTCGCAGAGAGGATCTATTCTTAGCAAATATTTTTCCTTATGTTATTCTCTTATTCTTCTCTTCATCATTATACAAATCTTTTGTGTGATAGGGAGCTTAAATGCCTTCAATGAGTAGATTGTTTATGACTCAATATCCCAATGGTCCATCACTGATCTACAATGATTTATGTTGTCTTTTCATTTCTTTAAAGTCTTGTTGATCCACCACTCAAACCTTTTTAATCTATTTACATTTTTATGGGTACTGGGCTTATCCTCTTTTAGTCTGAGGGTGATTCTCAGTGATAACATTAATGGCACCACTGCTAGGGACTAAAGTGAATATATCCTCCCTGGGAGAATGACATAGATCCAGCTCTTGATGGTAGAAAAGAGAGGGATGCAAAAAATTGACTGTAATCATCTACTTGACGACTCCATAATCAAATACTCCACCAGGGAGGATCGTGTTGACAAACATATGACCGTAGGAAAGGGGATGACTAGGTATTAGCTTATGAGATTTCTCCATGAACTATTGTTTTTATTTATCATCTCATTTCCCTCTTTCCCTTTACATATCAAGAGGATTATCCTCTGCTTTTTTTATTCAGATGATCATCAACCTTCCTTTATATATCCATCCTTGGAAGAATAAGACATGCCTTCTGCCTGTGTTGTAGATGTTGATCTTGTATCTTCACCTCAGCATATTCATAAGGATGAGATTTGTATTGAAATCCCTTTTGAATTTGATCACCCTTGTAACCTTGAGGAGGTTGAAACTGATTCAAATGATTCTCAAATCTCATCACGTTATGCTATTACTATTGAAGCTTTCCATCAACTTGTTAAATCTCATATCCAACCCACTATTTTTTCAACTAGAATCAAAGACAAGATGTTTAAACCTTTAAGGATGCGATATCACCTTCATTTTTATCCTCTTGATTTCCTTGAGTATCTTCCTTATTTCTCTGGAGAAGATCATGTTACAGATGAGAGGCATTTGGAGGCCTTTGAGAAATTTATTGATCAGTTTGCGATAGTACATGATGATGTTTTTATGAGGTTGTTCTCCAAATATTTGTTATGAGATGTTGTTGTGTGGTTTAAGGGTTTGAGAGATGATTCCTTTGGTTCTTGGATCGAGTTGTGGAATGCCTTTTTAAAGTGTTGGGGTGAGAACAGGTCCCTTGATCAATAATTGGATAATTTTAATGCTTTGAGGAGAGTTGAAGAGGAATCCTTTGTTGTATTCAACAAGAGGTTTTATAGTGTTTATCATAACATGCCAATGGAAATCCAACCTTCTGAGACTGTTGCCATGGTGTACTATGTAATGACTCAGCATTCATAATTTGTTCATCTCTTGAGAGAAAGGAAATATTCATCCTTAAAATGCTTATTTGAAGATGCTGAACAAGTTGAGGAGAACATCTGTGCTAGCAAGAAAATTCAAGATCGGGTGTATTTTGAAAATCTGCATGCATAAGATGAGAAACATGAGGATTGTTAGTATATTTAAAATTTGCAGAAAAAAGATAATGAGTAATTAGATCTGGAACACCAACAAGGTTGTAAGTATGTTTTACATGTGCAACCAGATTCTTCAGTATGCTCATATTTGCTTATAGACATGGATGGACGTCATGTTTATGATTAGATTACAAAATATTTTAAGCATGAGGTAGGAGATGATTGTATAGATAATCATATGTTCCTGATTGATCATTATCAATATGATTTAAATTATGTTGTGCAATTATCTCTTGATCATTATTTTAAAGAAGAAGTTGTCTTTCGTGATGACCAAGATCTTCTTATGAAAAAGCAAGAAGGTTATCCGTTTTCAAGCAAAGAGGAATTCATGGATGAGTGGTTTTTTACTGAGGATCAATAGGTTTCTGATATTGGTTTCAAATATTCATTTGCAGCCTTGTTGGAGTTAATTTTTTCATATTTTGTAAAATTTTCATATTTCATTTCACCAACATTCATGGGTGAGTATGGTTCTCTAAAGGATTCTCTATCACTGTTAGTATATTATTGTTTTTAACTATTGATAAATGATATAGACAAGATCATCTCAGTCTTGAAATTACTTGAATGGATACTGTGTAAATCTGCTTTTACTTGACCAAATTGCATACTTGGTTAGAAGTAGAGTAATGTAGGAAATAAGCTCACTTCCCGAGAATTTTATTTCCTTCAAGTCTGTGGCAGGTAATAAGCTCGCTTCCCAAGCCTTGATTTCCTTATTTTATAGTGGGTATTTTAGTTTTCTTCAATAAGTGGCAATTTTTAGTAGTGTTTATAGGTTTTATACACATATGACCCCATAGCCCAACAGATAAGGTGACTAAAACTACTAAGGTTCTCAGAAGCTTCACAAGGAATCCCCCATCCCAGTTGGAGCCTGATGTTAGCAAAAACATATGCGACAACAAAATTAACTCAAAGGATTTATGAACTCTAGATCTTAAAAGTGGCACTACTACATATTATGTTGTATGCATAGGGAAAAACTATGAGAAAAATGCATCATTCAGAGTAGTCCATTTCAGGCTTGAAATACAAGAAAACAAACGAGTTCAATTTTCAGCCATAAGATCTGAGCGAGAGCAAGACCAGTCATCTGATCAAGCAACGATTAAGTCATGAATGTCAAATCTCATTGGAGAGAGATTGACGGTGGAGAGGCATCTTGGGGATCGAGAAGTAATATAAAGTTTCTACAAGTTGTGATCCCGCAATTGCTCAGGATCGTTGATCTTTCTAAATTAACAGTGCATATTGATCCTGCTACCAATGAGCATATTTGCATTGCATGGATTGGGAAGGAAATTAAAGAGTGAGTGATTTGAGTCTTTGTGATCACTTGTGGTTGTTGATCTTAAATCAAGGGACACGTGTCAGGAAATCTCGTACTCCAGGAAGAAGCAAAAAGAAGACGAGTGAGTAAAGGAATCCCGAAGGCCCGAAGCGTGGAGTTCTTCTGGACTGTCCATCAACGAGGACACGCGGTGCCATATATGTCACTTCCGAGACTTATCACTCTTGAAGGTCATATATGGCACAAGAGAAAGAATTACCCGAAATTTCAAAGTAAATCTCGACCGTTCAAATCAAGAGGTCATGTGCAGGAAAACCTCCCACTTCAGAAATATGACACTCCAGAAGATTGTAAGAACTATGCATTGAAAAGGCCTAAAGCCCAAACTCTTAAAGTAATTATGGATCGTTGATCTCAAATCAACAAGAACAGTTGATATTTGCAACAGGTAAGAAAGGAATATCACCCAAAGGCCCAAAGTCCCGAAGTAATTGTGGACCATTGATCTCAAATCAGCAAGGACCACAAAACTTTGAAATAATTCAGTTATTTGGCCATTCAGAGAAATTGAGACCTTCAGCATCTAAACGCCCAATGCCCGAAGACCCCAAGTGCCTGGTTTTCATGCCTTGGTCACATGAGAAGCTAAAATTCAATTTCTTTTTGTCTCTCAAGTAAACTCATAAATCCTAATTCTACCAAGAGAGAGGATACAGTTTCTAAAGAAAAAAGATCAAAACTCTGACTCCAGAGATCTCATGCACAGATAGTCAGATCCATCCAGATCAAAGCTAAAGAAGTCTTCTACCCCATGATTTTCAGCACGAAGTCACAAAGAGGATTTCGCAGGCCTGGTTTTACAAGAAGGAAACAGGGTCCATTCGAGAGCAGTGCATGTCAACAAAAGTAGGGCGTTCCCAAATCATGGGTTATGTCAAGATCGATGACCAAACTTCATTGCGGGGACAGAAAGTGCTTGAATGCTAAAATCTTAGAGAGGTCCTACAATTGAAATCATGGTATTGATAAAGAGGTACGTGGCAGTTGGTAGTGGATTGCAGGGGTCGGAGCAGTGTGGATCCAAACTGCCCTTGTCGACTTCCACAATCATGTGCTTATATAGGGTCCAATCAAAGAGCAACATGTGGAAACAAACTAGGCATAAGGCCCTGTCCTGATCCCAAGGAGAAATCTGTTAATGAAAGAAGGATCGATGGTTGAACAATCGACTACCCCCTTAAATGGAATCATGGAGGGTCTAGCCGAGGAGACAAAAAATGTTCATCCTGAAGTATCACATAGGGAAGTTTTTCCTGCAGGCCCATACTGACCATAGTTTCCTTCTAACAGAGGGAATAGGAAAGACAATATAAGACATATGAGTTTAGATAAGAGGCACCCAAGAAGCAAGACACGTCTATTGTTTTG
>SNQJ01S0040218.1:29918-52183 GCA_010110895.2 Picea sitchensis
TTCGGCCCAAGACCGCATGAAGTTTTGAGAAATGTTTATGATTGTATATTTTAGTTTGTAAGTTGGAGGGGCATGTAGCTGTAAATTGTATTTTTATTGAAGACTCATATGCATTGTTTCATCATATTTGTCTTCTATGTTCTCTATTCTATTCTTCATCTTCTCTGAATGTATTTGTTGATTTTAAGGATTAAAATTTTCCTTTCATCGATAGATTCTCGATGTAGTAGAGGATCCGTTGTAAGCTTGCCTATCTATCATTGTTTACTATTCAGACACATCTAAATTCTCTTCATAGAGAGGATATATTCTTATATAATATTTTTCCTTATGCTATTCTCTTATTCTTCTCTTCATCATTATACAAATCATTTTTCTGATAGGGAGCTTAAATTCCTTCAATGAGTAGATTGTTTATGACTCCATAGCCCAAAGGTACATCACTGATCTAAAGTGATTTATGTTGTCTTTTCCTTTCTTTAAAGTCTTGTTGATCCATCTACTCAAACCTTTTTAATCCATTTACATTTTTATGGGTACTAGCTTATCCTCTTGGAGGATGAGGGTGAATCTTAGTGTTAACATTAATGGGGTCATTGTCGGGGACGGAAGTGAATATATCTTCCCTGGAAGAATGTCATATATCCAGATCTTGATGGTAGACAAGAGAGGATCACAAAAAATTGACTGTAATCATCTACCTGGCGACTCCATAATCAAATACTCCACCAGGGAGGATCCTGTTGAAAAAAAGATGACCATAGGAAAGGGGATGACTAGGTATTAGCTTATGAGATTTCTCCATGAACTATTGTTTTTATTTATCATCTCATTTCTCTCTTTCCCTTTACATATCAAGAGGATTATCCTCTACTTTGTTTATTTGGATGATCATCAACCTTCCTTTATATATCCATCCTTGGAAGAACTATACCTGCCTTCTGCCTATGTTGTAAATGTTGATATTGTATCTTCACCTCACCCTATTCATAAGGATGAGTTTTTTTAATGAAATCCCTTTTGAATTTGATCACCCTTGTAACCTTGAGGAGGTTGAAACTGATTCAAATCCTTCTCAAATCTCATCACCTTCTGTTGTTATTGTTGAACCTTTCCATCATCTTGTTAAACCTCATATCCATCCCACTAGTTTTCAAACTAGAATAAGAGACACGATCTTTAAACCTTTAAGGCTATGATATCACCTTCATCCTTATCCTCTTTATTTCTTTGAGTATCTTTTGAGGTTCTCTCTAGAAGATCATGTTACATCTGAGAGGCATTTGGAGGCCTTTGAGAACTTTATTGATCAATTTGAGATAGTACATAATGATGTTATTGTGAGGTTGTTCTCCAAATATTTGTTCCAAGATGTTGATGTGTGGTTTAACAGTTTGAGAGTTGATTCCAATGGTTCTTGTATTGAATTGTGGGATTCTTTTTTAAAGTGTTGGGGTGAGAACAAGTCCCTTGATCAATACCTGGCTGATTTTAATGCTTTGAGTAAAGGGGAAGAGGAAGCTTTGGTTTTCTTCAACATGAGGTTTTATAGTTCTTATCATAACATGCCAGTGGAAATCCGACCTTCTAAGAGTGCTGCCATGGTGTACTATGTAATGGCTTGGCATTCAGAGTTTGTTCCCTTCTTGAGAGAAAGGAAATCTTCATCCTTAAAATTCTTATTTGAGGATGTTGAACAAGTTGAGGAGAACATACATGCTAGAAATAAGATTCGAGATCGAGTGTATTTTGAAAAAATGCATGCACAAGATGAGCAACAAGAGGATTGTCACTATGTTTCAAATTTGCAGCAAAAAGACAGTGAGTATCAATCAAATTTGGAACAACAACAAGGTTGTAAGTATGTTTTACATTTGAATCCAGATTCTTCAGTATGATCATATTTTCCTATAGACAGGGATGCATGTCATGTTTATGATCTGTTTTTGAAATATTTTAATCATGAGGTAGCAGATGATTGTATAGATAATCATATGTTCCTAGTTAATAATTATCAATATGATTTAAATTATGTTGTGAAATTATCTCGTCATCATTATTTTAAAGAAGAAGTTGTATTTACTAATGACCAAGATATGCTTTTGAAAAAGGAATAAGGTTATCATTTTTCAATCAAAGAGGCATTCATGGATGAGAATTTTTTTCCTCGGGATCAACAAGTTTCTGATCTTGGTTTCAAAGATTCATTTGCAGCCTTGTTGGAGTCAAGTTTTTCATATTTTCTGAAAATTTCATATTTCATTTCACCAGCATTCATGGGTGAGTATGGTTTTATAAAGGATTCTCTATCACTGTTAGTATATACCTATTTTTACCTATTGATCAATGATAGAGACAAGATCATCTCAATCTTGAAATTACTTGAATCGCTACTGTGGAAAGCTTCTTTTACTTGACCAAAATGCATTCTTGGTTAGAGGTAGGGTAGTGTAGGAAATAAGCTCACTTCCCAAGTATTTTCTTTCCTTCAAGTTTGCAAAAGTTAATAAGCTCGCTTCCTAATCCTTTCTTTCCTTAGTTTATAACGGGTCTTTTAGTTTTCTTGAATAAGTGGAAATTGTTAGCAATGTTTAGAGGTTGGTAACAAAGATGACTCCATAGCCCAATGAATAAGGCGAATAGAACTGATAAGGTTTTTGGAAGCCTCACATCGAGGCCCCCATCGCAGTTGGAGCCTGATGTTAACACAAACATCAACAATGCTAAAAGTAACACAAAGTCATTGTGTCCTCTAGATATGAAAAGTTGCGCTATCGAAGATGAGCTCATAGTAGGCCGGTTAAGTATGTTGTATGCGTAGGGAAAAACTATGAGAAAAATGCAGCATTCAAAGAAGTCCATTTCGGGATTGAAATACAAGAAAACAAACGGGTTCAATTTTCAATCGTAATATCTAAGCGAGAGCAAGATCAATCGTCATATCAAGCAAAGATTAAGTCACGACCGTCATATCTCATTGGAGAGAGATCGACGGCGGGGAGGCATCGTGGGGATCGAGAAGATTTTTATTTTTTTTTCAAGTTATGAGCCTGAAATCGCTCAGTATCGTTGATCTTTCTAGATCAACAAATTAATGGTGCATATTGATCTCACTATGAACAAGCATTTTCACATTGTGTGGATCGGGAAGGAAATTAAAGAGTGAGCAAGTTGAGTCTCTACAATCACTAGTGGCCATTGATCTTGAAGAAAGGGACATGTGTCAGGTGATCTCCTACTCCGGGAGGAAGAAAACAGAAGCAGAGTGAGTAAAGGATTCTCGGAGTCCCAAATCCTATATTTTATATGGACTGTCCATCAACGAGGACACGCAACACTAGATCTCTCACTTCGGAGACTTAGCACTCAGGAAGGTTTGCGGAGCAAAGCACTAGAGAAAGAATTACCTGAAATTCCAAAGTAAATCTTTATCCTCCAAATCAAGAGGCCACATGTAGGAAGATCTCTCACTTTGGAAATATGACACTCAAGAAGATTGTAAGAACTATGCATTGAAAAGGCCCGAAGCCCAAACTCCCGAAGTAATTGTGGACCATTGATCTCAAATCAACCAGAACCATTGATCTTTGCAGCAGGGAAGCAAGTAATATCACCTGAAGGCCCAAAGTCCGAGAGTAATTGTGGACTACTGATCTTTGATCGCGGATCTTTGAAATAATTAGTTATTCGGCCATTCGGAGAAATTGAGACCTTCAATTTCTAAACGCATGAAGCTCGAAGACCCAAAGTGCTTGGTTTTCATCCCCTGGTCACATGTGAAGCTAAAATTCAATTTCTTTTTGGCTCTAAAGTAAACCCATAAATCCCAATTCCTCCATTAGAGAGGCTAAAATTGCTAAAGAACAGAGCTCAGAATTATGACTCTATAGATCTCACGCTTGGATAGTCAGATCTAGCTAGATCAAAGCTAAAGAAGTGGTCTACCCCGTGAAGTCACATAGAGGATTTCATAGGCCTAGTTTTACATGGAGGAAATAGGGTCCATCTGAGAGCATCACGTGGAAACAAAAGAAAGGCATTCCCATATCGCAGATTGCGATAAGATCGATGAACACACTTCATTGCGGGGACAAAAAGTGCTCGAACGCTAAAATCTTAGAGCGGTCCTACAATCGAAACCATGGTATAACTAAAGAGGTACGTGGTAGTTGGTGGTGGATTGTGGGGGTCAGAGCAGTGTGGATCCAAACCACCCTTGTCGAATTTTGCAATCACGTGCTTATATAGGGTCCAATCCGAGAGAAACGTGTGGCAACAAACTAGGTGTAAGGCCTCGTCCTGATCCCAAGGAGAAATGAGTTAATGAAAGAAGGATCAGTGGTTGAACAATCGACTAACCCCTTAAATAGAAGCATGGAAGGTCTGGCCAAGGAGACAAAAAAATGTCAGCCCAAAGTACCAGAGAGGGCCATTTTTCCTGTAAGCCCATACTGACTAGAGGTTCCTTCTGACAGAAGGAAAAATACAGACAAGATAAGACACATGGCACTGGAGAAGAGGCACCCATGCAAAAAGACATGTCTATTGTTTTGAATATAAATACATTAGATGAATGATATGTAAAAAGGGGGGGGGGGTTCGGCCCAAGACCGCAAGAAGTTTTTAGAAATGTTTATGACTATATATTTTAGTTTTTAAGTTGGAGTGGCATGTAGTTGTAAATTGTATTGTTATTGAACACTCATATGATATGTTTATCAGATTTGTATTCTATGTTCTATGTTCTATTCTTCATCTCGTTTGAATGTAATTGTTGATTTTAAGGATTAAAATTTTCCATTGATCGATGGGTTCTCGATGCAGTAGAGGATATGTTGTAAGATTGTCTATCTATCATTGTTTATTTTCCAGACATGTCTAAATTCTCTTCGCAGAGAGGATCTCTGCTTAGCGAATATTATTCCTTATGTTATTCTCTTATTCTTCTCTTCACCATTATACAAATATTTTGTCTGATAGGGGTCTTAAATGCCTTCAATGATCAAACTGTTTATGACTCCATAGCCCAATGGTCCATCACTGATCTACTGTGATTTCTGGTGTCTTTTCCTTTCTTTAAAGTATTTTTGATCCACCTACTCAAACCTTTTTAATCCATTTACATTTTGATGGGTATTGGGCTTATCCTCTTGTAGCCTGAGGGTGATTCTAAGTGATAACATGTGTAATATGAAGATTTATGTTTTATGAATATAACGAAGTGAATTACTTCTTGGGGTATTGTCAAAATCTGAACTAATTGCTTTCTAACCACAAAAAATGACATTTGTAGATTTACAAATAAGTTGTGTATGTGCATGATCTCACTTATGTTTAGATCATGATGAAATAATATTTCAAAGAGAATTTGATTATATGTAAAATGAATACATCCCATGTAGAAAGATGAAAGATTTAAATGGTTTTTGAAGAATCAATTAATATATGTGCATATTTGTGTTTTTTGCATGTAAATGAAAGATTATATGAGAACATCTATTCCACCGTAGAAAGAGGAGATACGCATTTTCTAGAAGAATGGTTTTTAAAATGGAGATTTGTGAACTTTCATAGATATAAATAATTTCTGTTGATTAATTGGGTTGGTTGTCATTGATTTCTACCATTGAAGAAAGTATGGTAGCAAATTCTAGTAGCGCAAAGGTTTGGGTAATGGACCCAAGTTTGTTTGAAGGATAATTTTATGAGTTTTGATATATTTTTAGGTAAGATTATTCTCGATGGATAGTACATGTCATGCCATTTCTGGTGGTATGTAGAATGTCACATAACTCCTCACAGTTAGAGAGTTATGGCCATGTGAAGTTGGAGAACTCTCATGAGTCATATAGAAGCCCCAAAAGGTCAAAGTAGTCAAAGTGTTTGCAAAGAATAAATTATTTAAATAATAAAGTGAAGTGATGAGTGTACTATAAGTCAAAGAGGATGCAAAATAAATTATTTAAATAATAAATTTAATGAAGAAATTACTAATTATGGAAAGTGGTTAAGTTAAATGGACAAGTGGTTATAAGTGGGTTAACCCTAAAATAAGGAAAGTGGGTTAAGATGGTTAAAATTTAACCCCTTGAGGATGCTACATGAAAGTATAAATAAGAGGAAAGGTTCTCTCATTAATCACACTTGAACACATTGAATATCTATTGTTGTGTAAGGCCTATTGCAAGTACTCATTGATACATTTGAAGTTGCGAAATTCTGAGGTAGCACAAAGGGTTGACGATGGAAGTTTTGGAATTACAATGAATACTAAAAACCCTAATTTATGAGGTGTACGCAGGCTAACAATGTATTAGGGTGCGTAGATACGCAGGATGGCAGTGTATTAAGGTGTGTACATGAGGGTAAATCCATAAAAAATTGAGAAGATGAAGATGTTGAGGTTCTAGATTATGAGATGAAGCTCCCAGGAAGGTCTACAGTGATCAGATACATCAGATCTATCCACTAACTCAAAAGGTATGTCTTATTTCTATGAGTAGTTGGGTTTTGATGTATGCATGATAAATGGTTATGGAGACTTGAGGATTATCCCTAGAAATATTAGTGGTTGTATGGGATCTTCTGTATAAGTCAAATCTACAGAAATATAGTGCTGGTATAATCAATATTTATCATCGATACTTCTTGCTAGCGTTAAGTCACATCTTGTATTTCTTGGCATATCGCTAAAGGGTTTTTGTGGTACATAGTTGAGAGCTTGTATTTGTGAAGTGGTTGATGTATTGAGAGGCTCAATATCAGAAAGTCATTGATGTCTAGATCATGTGAGGGTTATTATACTTGTTCATGATTACACACACTTATATAGCACATGACTGGAGAGAGATATATATGCTTTGGGTAAAGGTTATGTATGCAGATGCATGCACAGGTGATCTAGATTTTATGAGTAGAACAAAATGAATACATATTATTAACAAGTTCTTAACAGAAAATAACAGAGATAGAGTAAAAATGGTTTTCTATTCAATAAGGAAATAAGTTGAAACTGTAAAATGCAGCGGAAACAAGCTTCCTGGAATGGTGGCGGCTTATCTCTGATAAGAGATGTGACGGTTGCGCTTATTCGCAAGAAGATGATTAAAATGAGGCTTTGAAGGTATTTTTAAAATAAACAGGAATTCAAAAAACCCTAGACACCCAAAAACCTAATTCTAGGAGATGAAGCACCAAAAGTCATGTGGGCCCCGTTTGGGTAAGTTAGTACATCAATTTCTCGGGGTCGTAACTTTTGCATATGATCTTCATTTTAGGCTTATGATAGCCTGTTGGAAAGGCATCGTTAAGGAGATTCATTTTGGGGGCTCAATCATTCTTTTGAATATCATTGAGAAGCTCGATCTCGAAAAACATTCATTTAGGCCCTCAAAATGGCCCTGGAAGTTAAAACCGCTAAAAATAGTAAATTGCCAAAATTGTCAAAAAATTGTTTTGAGCCAGTTGGAAGAGGTGGTTGGCCACTGATAACCACCTAGATCAATCCTACCTCCTTATGAATCAATGGTATTCATTGTGTTGAGGTCCCCCATTAGATGAGGAAATTTCTGTTGAATTTGGCCCCAAGTGAACCACTTGCCTTGGTGCAGGAGCTGCCCTTCTTTGACAACTCAATAAAGTTGGATCCTTTGTTATTGAGTTCCCTTGATTTGTGTGTCCATTATCTGATCGTCGGATGCCTATTATATGCATTTGGGGTTGAGCTATGTTGGTTTCAGATGCTCTTCTACGTCTGAGGTGTCCAATAATGGTGGGAAATAAGGGCGAAGGAGATCCACGTTGAACATTGGGTGCAGGCCAAGGAAAGGAGGAATATTGAGCTCAAAAGACTTAACCCCCATGGCCTTGGTGATGGTGTACAACCCTAAATGGAGTGGGAAAATCTTCTGATGGGGTCCTATAAGACGTTCTTTCTACAAGTGCAACCAAACTTTATCGCACACCTAAAACTTATGTGGCACTCGATGTTGATCTTGGCGCTTCTTGTACTTGTCATTGGACTTCTGTAGGATATCCTAAACCTATTGGCAGATGTGCTGGATCTGCTCAATGAACAGTGTGTCTTTTTCAGCTTCAGTTGGAGCAGGATATTATTCGGTCGAGGTGACTGCAAGGGGAAGTGCAACATCTATGGGATCCAATGGTTGGAATCCCAACCCCACCTGAAAGGGGTTGTGGCCAGTTGAGGTAGGGCTCAGTTGTAGCTATTTTTTACATAGGGAAGGATCTCATCCCATGTGCGAGGGTGCTTTGAATTATACATGTGAAGGATATGCACAATCATTCGATTGACAACCTCGGTTTGGCCATCTGTCTGGGGGTGGAAGGTTGTAGATTTGGTGAGCTTGGTGTCCAGTAGTGACCAGAGGCTCGACCATAATGTGTTGAGAAATTGACTATCCCGATATGAGACAATGGTTTTTGGGATTCCAAAATGTACCCAAACTCATTTAAACAAGAGCTTGGTAGTGGCCTCTACTGTGATGTTCTTCTTGCAGGCAACCATAATCGCCATCTTAGAAAAGTGATCAACAACCACAAAAACACAGTCATTTCCTTGCTTGGTGGATGGGAGGCCCAACATGTAGTCCATTGAGATGGATTCCCATGGCCTTTCAGGAGTAGGAAGAGGGGTGTACAGGACATGTTTCTTATTGGTCGGTTTGGCAATAGAGAAGATAGTGCAGGACCTGATATACTTCCTGACCTCCTGTCAAAGTTTCGACCAGTAGAAATGTTTATGTAGCATCGCCACTGTCTTTTTGATGCTGAAGTGTCCTGCCACTCGACTGTAGTGGGCTTCCCATATCAACTTCGATTGCTCACTTGATGGAACATAGATATGGCCCAGATGACACAACAACCCATCCTGAAGATGGAAATTATCAACAACTACATTTTCACCCAACATTTGGTAGGTGGTGGTGAAGTCTGTGTTTGTCTCATAGAGTTGGGGCCATCTAGAGGTCTCATGGATACAGGATTCTATCACCGTGGTGAGTGTCGTGACTAGCGTTCTGCTGAGGCAATCAACGATGTGATTGGTGCTTCCTATTTTATACTTGATGTTGAGGTGGAATTGCTGCAAGTATGTGGACAAATTTTGATGGTGATAGTTTTGCAATTTTCCTTGTGTCTGCATGAATTGCAGTGGCTTATGATCATGTGGATGATTGTATCCTTCCTAAGAATGTAATGTCTCCACTAGCAGCAGGCTTACACAATGGATTACATTTATTTGTCGTAAGTAGGGTACTTATAGACAGAATATGATAGTGTATCATTATGATAGGCCATAGGGTGGTTGTGATGAGTGAGAACGACGCCCACTGCATAGTCTGAAGCATCTGTCTCGATCTCAAAGGGATGTTGCAGATCCAGTAGTGAAATTACTGGGGCTGAGCACAAGTGCTAGTTCAAATCGTCGAACACTTATTGTTGGGACCAACCCCACACAAATTTCTCCTTACCACCACCCCTGGTTATTTGGCTAAGGGCCCATGCAATATGGGAGAATCCCAACNTTGGCTAAGGGCCCATGCAATATGGGAGAATCCCAACACGAACCTGCGGTAGAAATTGGCAAGGCCCAAGAAGCTCCAAAGCTCAGTGAGTGTGGTTGGGGATGGCCAGTCACGGATCGCTTGGATCTCAGTTGGATCCACATGTACGCCATGTTGATAAATTATGTGGCCCAGGTAATGGAACCTGTCCATACCGAAGGAGCATTTTTCCAAGTTGACATATAGCTTGTGCTGCCACAGGGTGTGCATAACTTGTTGAATATGCTGCAAATGTTCGACCCAAGTCTTGTTGTAAATGAGAATGTCATCCAGATACACCACTACAAAAGTGCTAGTGAATGGTTGTAGGATATCATCCATCATCCTCATGAAAGTGGCTGGAGCATTTGTCAAACCAAAGGGCATGACAAACCATTCAAAAAGGCATTCCTTTGACTTGAAGGTGGTTTTCCATAAATTCGTCTGTTCTATCGAGAATTGGTGGTAGCCAGACTTCATATCAATATTATTGAAGTATTTGGTCCCCGTGAGTTCGTCAAGGAGGTCGTCGATTCAGGGAATCGATTACCGGTTTCTAACTGTGATTTTATTCAAAACCCGATAATCAATGCAGATTCACCAGGTTACATCTTTTTTCTGTACTAGCATAATTGGGCTCCTGCAAGGTGATGAGCTGGGATGAATGTTCCCCTTGTGGAGCAATTCTTGGATCTATCGCTTGATATCCTCATTCTCTAATAGGGAGCAACGATAGACTGGCCCATTGGGAAGAGGTGCATCGGGGGTCAGATCGATGGGGTGCTTGACCTGATAGTGTAGAGGTACCTCGATAGGTGAGGAGAATATATCTAAGTATCCTTCCACGGCCTTATCTACTTGCTTCTATTATGTGGAGAGGTCGGTCATAGAGACCCTAGATTTGGTTGTGATATTTCTCTTATTCTGAGAGAGAATCACGAAGAAGAAAAACTTCCCCATCTGAGAGATGACCTTCCTACATTGCTTCACAGAGATTAAGGAAATAGCACTAGGTGGGACTGCCTCGGGTATCCTGCACAATTTATCGTTCAAAGTAATAATAACACTACGAGGCTTAGACTCATATACAACATGACGTTTCCATAAATAAGGTTGGCCCAAAATAACATCACACAATACCTCGTCTTTGAAGGGCTTGATGTCATACGACAGTTGAAACTATTGGCTGACACGAAGATTGATTCCTTGGCAGAGCCATACAATGGTGTAGGGTTGTGAGTGTGGTGTTGTCGGTGGGGCCAGCCACTTGATGAACTCTATTGATATGAGGTTCTTTTGGCTACCTCTATCCACGATAAAGTGCAATGGGGTGCCTTTTACCCAAATCTATGAATAAAAGAGGTGTTCTCCTTCTTCTGGCTCATCTGGTTCACCAGGCTGGAGCTTGGTGGTAGTAATGGTGGCACTGGGTTCCGCATCAATGATTCATCTTCCCCTTTCTAGTTCTATCTCAGATTATGAACCTGCATCTGATTCATAGGATTTCACTTTGGCCACCAGCGACTACTTTGAGTGGCAATCAACAGTTTTATGACAAGGGCTCTTATGGAAGTCGCACTACTTCCCGGTATCTTTCTTTGTCTTTCCGATGTCATTATTCGCTTGTGTCTTGGACTGGTTGTCCTGATACTATCTATATTTACTCTGTCCTTTGTTCTATGGGTTGGAGCCACCCTTTCCTGGATTTGTTTTTGAGGAGTTCCCAGGCTCAAATTGCTGTGTCTTTTGTTTGAGCTTCTGCTCGATTTTGACGGCATATCGGTAGGCTGCGCCCAAGGATGAGATGTCCAAAAATTCCATTTCAGTATAGATGTATCTATGTAGAGCATCGCGATACTTGAGCACCATATGTCGCTCCGAATATTTGATACCCAACTTGGTGTGCAAGGTATGAAAGATATTCATGAAATCTGGCACTGCTTGGTCTCTTTCTTGCCACAGTGTGGTCCATTTGGTATACAAGTTGTCATAACTTCCGACAGGGTTGTATTGTTCCTTAATAACATCCCTGAAGGAATCCCAAGTGGCCGTGACTGTAAATAGTGAGGGTTCCTCTGTTTCCTTTTGCTCACAGAAAGTTTCTCACCAATATTTGACGTGGGGAATGGCTTTGAGGAGTGCAAAAGTAATCTTTTCTCTATTCTAAAAGTTATGGACAGAAAAATACCCTTCTAGTAGATTCAACCACTTGTCTACAACATCTACGTCTATATGACCTTCAAATATAGGAATATCGAAGTTTATTTGTACCTTGAAGGGCGTGGTGCCTCCACTCAAAGAAGATGCGTCGCTTGTTGGTAGTCGTCAAAGGATTTGCATGAAACTATCCATCATCTCGTTCCTTTATTACGTGAGGGATTCCTCAATCAACAGTTTGAAAGGATCTCATGTCCTATCATATTTATTTTCTCCTTACATGAGAGGTCTCTTGGTTGTGTGAGAGCTTTTGTCCTCAACAGAAAAAATCTTGAGACCCAACTCTTTGTACTCCGACCTCGCTGGGGACATGCATTAAGATGACAAGGAGGAGACCGCTCTGATACCACTAATATAGATTTTATGAGCGAAACGAAATGACTACATATTATTAATAGGTGCTTAACACAAAATAACAGAGATACAGTAAAATTGGTTTTCTATTCAATAAGGAAATAAGATGAAACTGTAAAATGCAGCGGAAACAAGCTTGCTGGAATGGTGGTGGCTTATCTCTGAGAAGAGATGTGACAATTGTGCTCATTCGAAAGAAGATCATTACAATGAGGCTCTGAAGGTATTTTTACAATAAACAAGAATGCTAAAAATCCTAGACATCCAAAAACCTAATCCTAGGAGATGAAGCGCCAAAGTCATGTGGGCCCCGTTTGGGTAAGTTAGAAAATCAACTTCCCGAGCTTGTAAATTTTGCATACGATCTTCGTTTTAGGCGTATGATAGCCTGTTGGAAAGGTATCATCTAGGATATTCATTTTAGGGGATAAATCATGCCATTGTCTATATTTGATAAGCTCGATGCCGAAAAAACCTTCATTTAGGCCCTCAAAATGGCCCCGAAAGTTAAAACTGCTAAAAATAGTAAATTTCCAAAACTGTCAGAAAACTATTTTGAGCCAGTTGGAAGAAGTGGTTGTCCAATGATATCCACTTGGATCAATAGGGTAAATTTACAATCTAGATACAATGACAGGTTGCATATCTATGTGAAATAAGTTGCAGAGGATCAAAAGTTTTGAGAAGAAAGAAAACCCTAGTTTTCAGAAGGTATACGTAGGCTGCATAATAGAAAGGATGTGAACATATGCAGGTTGTTGTATATATAGGGAGTGTACATATGCATGTTCCAAAACTACAGGTCTTGTATCCCTAGTTTCATAAAACATACACAGGCTGCATAACAGAGAGGACACGTACATACACAGGTTGTTGTACATATAGGGTGCATACATATGCATGTTGTAGAACTACAGGTCATGTATCTATTGTATTTTTTTGATATATGTTTAGTTTAGGTACATATTGATTGCAAGGAAGTTGTACAGGTTGGTTGCAGGTCACTGGTATAGGTTGATAGAGTTTTAAAGTGGTATATTTCACAGTGATAGTGTGACAATGCTTCCATCATTCTACTTCTATGTCAGGGCAGTTGGACGAGGCAAGGACATGTGGTTGTATCCACCTTCTAATTGTAGAAGGAGAACATAGGGGGTTGTAGCCTCCTTCTAGTTGTAGCCAGAGAATTGGGGAGTTGGAGCTTCCCTCGGGTTGTATCCTGAGAAACTAGGGGGTTGGAGACTCCTTCCAGTTGCAACTGAAAAACAAAAGAAGTTGGTGCTTCCAATGAATGTAATTTTTAAAAACATATAAGAAAAAACATTGTGTGGTTTTCTCCCACTTTGGGTTTCCACATAAAAATGTTGGTGTACTGTGTATGTGTATGATTTCTCATTTGTTCATTGTTTATTTACTCTGCAACTATTGGATGATAATGCTGCATTGATATAACATTTGAATTTTGTGGTTAAAAATTATTGAATTTCTCTATTACTGATTCACCCCCCTCTCATTAATCCAACAAATTATTGGAAGAATGGATTAATATAGAGATTTATGAGTCCTTTAATTTGAAAGGGAATTTGAGGGCATTTGATTATATGAGAACATCTATTCCACTGCAGAAGAGGAGATAATTATTTTATTGTTGAGTAAATAAGGTCACCTGGGATGTGAACTTCACCTAAAGGATCTGAGACTTTATCCATGAGGAGATACGTATTTTATTGGAAGAATGGCTTAATGTGGAGATTTTTGAACTTTTTGCATACACAACTATATTTATTTTCAAGGTATTATCTAACTCTAAACACTAAAATTGGTTGCCAAGAACACAATTTTTCTCTTTAGAAATTTTCTAGATGAGATTTTGGATAAGATTTTACATTGTTTAGATCATGTATAACTAATATCGAGAGTGACTATTTTGGAAGTTTTGAAACTTCGTGATGTAAGTTTGGTTTAAAAGAGTATAATAAAAAGAGAGTGATAATCTTAAATCTTTCGAAATCCGGTTGGGTATGTTATTATTTTTTATTTCTTATTTAATATTTAGTTAAATATCTTTTAAATATTTGCTAATAAAGTATATATGCTAATATTTGTTATTGGTTTTTCTTTTTATTTATTTCTATTGTTACAGATGTTTACATTATATTTGGTGGAAAATTTGTTTACATTATTTTCGTGGAAATGAGTATGTTGGAAGATGGAACTTAACTCTTTTGGTATGTATGTAAATTTTTCTTTAATCACAACTTGTTTTATTTATCTAAAATGGTATGTGTAAATTTTATTTTAAAATTGTAGATATATTTTATTTAAAATTTTTTAATTTTAAATTCAACAAATGTTTTCTTTTGCAAGTATGAAGTGATCTATCTTAAAGCAATGGCTTAGAGTCAGTCCGGAATTTTGGAGTTAAATGTTTTAATCAAGCCTCTTAGTTTTTGTTATTAGCCTAAAATGGTTGTGGAACCTATGTATTTGGCGGTGTAACTATTCAAACTTTCATTATATATATATATATATATAGAGAGAGAGAGAGAGAGAGAGAGAGAGAGAGAGAGAGAGAGAGAGAGAGAGAGAGAGAGAGAATTTTAAATCTGTGGAACTCTAGTTGGGTATGTTATTATTTCTTATTTCTTATTTAATATTTAGTTAAATATCTTTAAAATATTTGCTAATAAAGTATATATGCTAATATGTGTTATTGGTTTTTCTTTTTATTTATTTTTATTATTACAGATGTTTACATTATATTTGGTGGAAATGAGCATGTTGGAAGATGTAACTTAACACTTTTGGTATGTATGTCAATTTTTCTTTAATCATAACTTGTTTTATTTATCTAAAATGGTATGTGTAAATTTTATTTTAAATTTGTAGATATATTTTATTTTAAATTCAACAAATGTTTTATTTTGCAAATATGGAGTGATCTATCTTAAAGTGATGGCTTAGAGTCCATAATTTTGGAGTTAAATGTTTTAATCAAGCCTTTTAGTTTTTGTTATTAGCTTAAAATGGTTGCGGAACCTATGTATTTGGCGGTGTAACTATTCAAACTTTCATTATATATATATATATATGGAACTCAAAATATCAATTTATTGTTTCATCTTTGATTTCTCTTTATGATGGTGGAATATATTGTTTATTGTTCATTTATAAATAGTAAATAACCTATAATTCAATTTTTATGATGGTGAAAGGATAATTTATGTTTTATGGTGAGCTTATGATTTCATTTTTTATGATATGGTAAAAGGTTAATTTATGTTATATGATTTTGTGTTGAAATTTAAAATGTTTTATTTCATTTTATTTATAAACATCATTGTACTATGTCAAGTACAACTTATAATTTGAATTTTGTTTGATTTGCAAATATGGTTGAATAGTCAACCATATCATCAAGTTATAGTTTCTACAACTTATAATTTCAATTTTGTTTGATTTGCAAATATGGTTGAAAATAGTCAAACAAATCATCAAATTATAGTTTCTACAACTTATAATTTCAATTTTGTTTGATTTGCAAATATGATTGAAAATAGTCAAACGAATCATCAAATTATAGTTTCCCACTTTGGAGCCCCTTACCCCAAATAAAAATCAGAGATGAGGGTTGAGGACTAGAGGGTTGTTCAAGTTGTTTCAAACTTCTCAATTCCCTCCTATTAATAATATTATAATGGAAAAAAAAACAAACAATATTGTATCTTAAAAATATGTGAGAGCTTCTTATGAGAGTGAAAACATAAAAAGAAAGTATGAGTCCATGGTTATGAAAAAATAGTATTAGACTACCAAGGGAAAAACATTGAGAGTTTTCATTGGGTGATATGGAGTTTATTCCATGCCATTCAAGTGATAATCAATTGACTTTAACAATGCTTTTGTAAATTTAAGCATATTGATCATCGCATCAATCTAGTCCCCTCCTTTATTTTGATAGGGCATAGACTACTATCAATCCAAAATTTAGTAAAAAACTTGAAATCAAAATTGAAAATTCACAATGAAGTGACAATCCAGAACTAAACTAGTTATGTTCATCCTTGGTTTCTTTATTGAAAATTCACAATGAAATGACAGTCCAGTACTACACTAGTTATGCTCATCCTTGGTTTCTTTTCGAGCTTTCAATATTATGTTCATCCATGGTTTCATTTCGAGCTTTCAATATTATGTTCATCCTTGGTTTCTTTTCGAGGTTTCAATATATTTATTCAAGAAAATGTGAAATAAAAATATACTTTGAAATAAAAAATTGAAATAAAAACATGGTCTAACCTTTTTTAATATGTAAAATTAAAATATACTTTAATATAAGTAAGTGATTTTCATTAAAATTTATATTGAAATAAATTGTTTATGTACCGAAAAGGGTTGATGGATTATCAATCCTTTGCACATTGGAAGTATTCACTAGTTCCATTAATATGACACCTATGAGTGTTGTTCAATATCACTGAATAAGTTTCTATTCAAAAATTTGGGATAGCAATGCACCATCCACTATACACGGTCTACATTGAGTAAACTTCCAACTTTGTTATCATGTCACAAATCACATTCTTTTTCAACTTAAGTTTTTTCAATCAAACTTAATGAAAACTATGTTTAAAATGTGTGTTAGGTAACATCATACATATTTTTCAAGTAGCTCATAATTTCAATTTTGTTTGATTTGCTTCAAGATATTGAAATCTAAATGCACATTACAAAGAAATTTAATATATCAACACTTTTGGAATCAAAATTCACAATTTCATAATTAAAATTGATACTTTTTAGGATGTCTTTAAATTTTTTAATTAGGATGTTAATCATACACTACCTTGAATTCTCAATATACTCCAAATTCAATTAAAAATATAAAAAACTAAATGCAACAAACCAAGCCTTAGTAGATGACCTCTTATTTTTTATTTGTACAATGATATTATTCCTAGATATATTAATAGAGAGGTGGATGATTTTATGAAAGGTACTACATTTAGTGAAAGTTTTTCTAAGCCATCAATAGTCCCTTATAATGACATGGAAATGAGTCCTATTTTTTATATGAAGTTATCCTCTTCATATGAAAAAACATTTCAATCATTACAAATAATGAACACAAATCCTTTTTTTAGTAAATTGGTTATGCATTAAAGTATTTTTGTATACAATGGATAATTTGTACATGATTAGTATAATAACACAAAGTATAGGTCATTTTAGGTTCCCTGTACAATCTATAGGTTCTTCCCTCAAATTGTAAATAAGGCTCGGTAAACTTTATAGTTCATAAAAAATATAACTTTTCTTAATTGAATGGACCATGAAAGTAAACTAAACCAAATGATTCTAGAATCTTAGATATTCATACTACATATACTTTAAATGCAAAATATAAAATTCAAGAATGTACATGTCACTTGTTTAAATACATCCTAATGGTATGCCATGTTCAATTATTCGTTCATGATCGGCTTTGGACATTTTCCATTTTCTAACTTTTGTTTTTTTTCTTGATTGAACTTCTATTAACTTTATGTGCACTACACATACCAAATGACTATATTGACAACTTATGATATCTCACTGTTAGTCTTGAAATTCAACATGAGTATCGGTTTGATGGGTTTCTTGAAAAAAATATCTTTTCAATACGATGGATTCTCTTTCATATATAAAATTGTTATCATCAAAATCTTATAATAACCTCATCTTTTCTTCTCTGCATCACATCAAATAATATTCCACGTTTTCAATGTTGTCTACAGGTGCAACCACGACAAAGACATCTCATGCAAATAATTTGATATGTTCCAACACATAGTTCGTGTTAGATTATTACACATGTACATCTACAAGTTGTTTCAATATTTAAACATAAAAATTACCTTCTCTGACAAGATCAGAAAGTCTATCGCCATCAACTGACACAATAGTTTCATTTGATTCCATCTCCTCTGAGCTTGCAAGTGGAATTTTCCATTTTATATTAAGTTTGGTATGTATCCAAGCTTTAACATATTCTGCATTTTCATTTCTCCAGATCTCTATGGAGTATGTGTCATCTATGCAAACTGAACAAAAACAAGATTCATTTCTTATATCAAATGAAAACACATTTTGATAGTGTTTTTTTTAACTGAATGCACTTTTTGTGTCCCATGTATTGCATTGCCTTCATATGGGATTGAACTATTTACGTATTGGATTCCAGCATACCAAAAAAACCTGCACAAGATAAGAACTTGTTAACTTGAAATCTACCAAGAAAATGATTGAATATCATATAAATTTGAACACAGGAATAAAAATATCTTGTCTACATGTGTAACATGTATATATGTACACACCTGCACAAATCTCTTGACAGATTATTTTCATGGCTTAGCATCAGTTTGCACCATTCAACAACTTGATCAACAAATTCAAATTGATTGGCATGAGGGTTCATCTAATACCTTCGAAGTGCTCATTTTATACATGCCCCTGCACCGTCGTGCTCTCCAATTCCATCACCACTCTCAAACAAATTCCAACAATGTGTAATATTTGATTTCTTATAAATATGAAACAACCAATAGAATGATCGTGAATATTTGAACTGACCCGCACATCCATCTGACCATATCCAATGTCGATCGAATATGATCCCATGTTCTTTTAATGAATCATAAAATTGATCAAAACATGTGTATAAATAATGTGTATCATGTGCTCGATCACCACTTATATAAAAGTGATATTCTTTAATAACATGTCGATTGTCATTGGTGTTTTCTATTTTATCAATAATTCATTGAGAATGTCTATATAGAACATAAACAAATATAGTGATTTGATCAGAATGGCAATATTCACTCTGTATTTCTTTTTGTGTAGTGAATGTGTAATTCTATGCAAAATCAACTACAGACAAAATTGGCCCGGGTGGAAACACTTCACGATATTGTTTGAATTGCAGGTCTTTCCATTGATCTCTATGTGAATGCTTGTTGTATTTATAAATTTCTTCCTCAAAATTCTTTAAACAATCTATCACACAGATTTTATCTACTTTCAAATCAATCCTTTTGGAAATAATATTTGAGGAATGTGGAGTCGTGTTGTTGATATATTGATATCTCTTCCAATTCAATGTTATATTAGAAAATGATTGATCATTCATATGAATAGGATACTTTGAGCGAAACAAACTTAGATTTCCACAATGATCACATTTCTTTCCACCAACACACTTTTTTTTGGTAAAATAATTCATCACCTTCTCTTTCACATAGAATTTTAGATATAAAAGCACATGATATGGAAGGAGGAGGTGAACTTGACCATAAAGTTTTACCAAAACCAAGAAAAGTGTCGTAATATAACTCAAATTCCACATGATAATGAAAACAACAAGTGTCACAAACAATGATGGGTCTAACAAACCATTGTCTTTTTTCCACAAATGTATTGATGTAAATTTTAACTTCTTGTGTTATTCTTTGAACTGATTGAACAATTTTATTTGTCATTGGAAATATATACTTTGGATGTTCTTCATATTTTTATTTTTTTATTCTTCGTCACAACACATCCCTTTCATGTGGTGAAACATGAGATTTTGTCAACCAACAATTAGGAGTCAATTCTTTGACATTTTATGCAAGTCTATCTTTGTAGGGTTGTCTATAAATAACTATCCAACAAGCAAGTTCATCATTTGCATCTATTTGCAATCGATTTTTTTTTATGTTTGTACAATGTTTTTATTGACATTCCCATCGCTCTTGTCATGTGTCATGTCAAGCGATGTTTTATATTTCTAGATGAAACAATTGTTGTTTGTATCACTCTACACGCAACACTGACATATTTTTTTTGAGATTTTCCAAAAGTTTTTAATACACTAGTTATATTGTCAAAGACATTTTGTTTCAACTTCGTATCTTTTGTCGACTTTTGAATACCCAATAATAATGTCACTTTCTTGACTTTATTAGACAGAGTAAAATTTGATCTTGTATTTTCACTGATTCATCTTTGAAAAAAGTATTATACATATTCGTAACATGATATCTTATATAATGATTAACTTATTTATTCCCAAATTTGTCAGTATCAACATTTTCTAATATTTCATCATCAATGTTGATAGATTCTACTGCATATTTCAATTTAAAGTTTATATTAAAAAACAAAACCCAAACATAAATTCACTAAATCATATATAAAAGTGTTCATCTTATATTATCTAGAGATTTATGTACATACCAATAGATGATTCAACTTATGCTTGAATTTTAGTTTCAACAACTTCATCGACGTTATGAGGAAAATATATTTATGTTTTTTGAAAAAATCTAATCCTAATTACAATCAATTAAATATTATAAACAATAATTTAAATAAATGAATCTATACTTTTAATACACACAATATGTGTACATGCATATACATGGTTGGACGACTTCTTGTTGAAAATCTCTATTTACATCATCATCGTTTATTTCTTCAATATTTTCATGTTCTTGTTTCTTTCTTCAATAATGCTCTTTCCTTTGTTCATTATGACGAGTTTCATCTCGAGTGCGATCAAATTTTCTCTTGTGCAAACTTTTTTTTCTCATGAATTTAGTTATCTGTAAAAGTTAAATAAAAAAAATCAGCATTTCAAAATATCCTTAAAAAATCTTCATTCTCACAAAAAATTATTAAAAGATAATTTATCAAGAAATTTATGTTCAACAACGCCTTCACCTTGAAAAAATGTTCAACAAAGATTTCAATATGTAATTTTTTTATCATTCAAAACATCAACCACCTTGTTCAAAACAATGAAAAAATGAAAAAAATTGATTCAAAGTTTTTCTTAGGGGCTCCACATATGCAAAGCCATGAAATGAGAGTGTGAATTGTGTTAAATTGGTTCGACCGAAAGAATATTTATAAGATTTGGCACCAATTGAAATGAAACAATGTGTCCCTTCATTTTTTTTCCTACCGACAGAATTCTCTCACCCATCTTTCGGATGAAAACCTAATGTTCGACCGAAAAACTAGGAATTCGTTTGTTTTTTACGGATTTTATTAGTAAAATATCTTTCAGCCGAAAAAAAATACTTTTAGGCCAAAATATTCTTTTTGCTGAAAATCGGTGAATGGGACTGTTTGCAAGAACCTGATAATTCCCTCTATCTTCCTTGAACTTTTTAGGTTGCATAATGGCCGAAGTGTCCTCAGACACACAATTTTATTAATAAGAAAATAAATTACATAATAAACTTTGCAAGAGTTTACACCCAAACAACTCAATACTCTTACAAAGAGCTATATATAAGCTAAATGTCCTAACAAACTCAAGATATGGATCACTTATTAAATAAACAAGTGTCCATTTACAATAAATGTTATCTTAACAATCTTAAAACACTACTCCTAATTTAGAGCCTAATATACGACACCTCTTTAGAGTCATATCTTTTACAACAATAAAGTATTTCTAAAAGTCTACATTTATTTATTAAATGTTCTAGATTATTAATTTAATATTCTAAATTAATAATCTTTTTATTCTAACTTTATAAACTATGATAATTGTATTTTGGATTATCTAGCGTTCCCCCCTATGATCAAAAAATACATTACAACAGATACCAAGTTCATCCCTAAACTTAGTAAATTTTATTCTGCCAAGAGGTTTCGTGAAAATGTAAGAGATCTGATCTTCTGAAGGACAATAAATTGGCTTGATGACATCCTTTGCAATAAGCGATCTGATATGATGATACTTGGCGTCCACATGCTTTGTCTTTGAATGAAAAATTGGATTCTTGGCAAGATTAATGGCTGACTGAGTGTCGATGAATAATGATGTAGCTTCTGCTTGAGAAATGCCCAAGTCCTGTAAAATCCTGCGTAACCAAACAATTTCACATGTTGCTTCCATGCTGAGATGTATTATGCTTCTGTTGTAGAAGTAGCAATTGTAGCTTGTTTCTTACAATTCCAAGATACTGCTACGGAACCCATGTTCATTAAATAACCTGATGTTGATGCGCGATCATCAATACTCCCGGCAAAATCAGCATCTGAAAATCCACCAAGTACAAAATTTTTAGTCTTTTTGTAAAGAAGACCAAA
>SNQJ01S0040218.1:52193-80153 GCA_010110895.2 Picea sitchensis
AGATTCAAAATTGATATCAATATTTGCAAAATTGAATCTACTTTCTATGGATATAATTTGTTTTCATTTTCATTATTTAGATCTAATGTTATTTAATTTTATAAAAAAATCACTACATAATATTTTCAGGTGACATTATGATTTAGTGAAATGAAATATCCATATCTCTAAAAAAACACAATGGAAAATTTATAAAAATTTATATGCACAATCCTTCAACTGTTATCTTCAAAAGGGTAGTTTTATATTCTAATTTTAAGTACAAATTAAGATAGATACAAGGTGGGAGAAAACATGTGTTTAAAATATACAACTATTTCAACTTGGTCAACTTAAAAAAATTCTAGAAATTATAACATTCATCTATTAGATTCAAAATTATAGTCATAAGAAAATAGAGTCTCTATAGATTGTTGCAGTGTATTTAGTTTGTCAAAGACAAAAGTTTAGTAATAGACACATTGTTGGGAGAAAACATAACCCATTATCATTCCTTTTATTTTTAAGGAACATACTGTAAAACAATTGCAAAATTGACATATAAAATATCAATAAAAATAATTTGAAAAATAGTCAATAGAAAGCTAACCAAATCCTTCACAAGTTTTTTTTTTACTATAAAGTGAAATTCTAAATAAAAAAAATATTTTTGTATACCAGAAGTTGAAGAACTTGTGAAAATATGGTTTTTCTTCTCATAAAACAAGCAAAATAGACACCCATATTCATGATTTTACCCACCATACAAACAACTTCACAACCAAAACCCTCGACCATGTACCAATAAATACAAACTATGTCTCAACACTTGAACCAACAAGATGAACCAATGAATAATACCAACATACTAGTGTTGTATTTCTATAGATCCATCTCATACCATAAGTGTCATACAACCAACACCCTCTCTAGAGAAAAACCTCAAAATCTCATAACCTTATCTCATGGAGACAAAAGTATCCAACTACACATAATAATATGACATACATTTTGTGTCTGTAAATAGATCTGTTGTACTTGATCACTGTAGACCTTCTTGGAAGCTTGCTTTCAGACTCTTAGAACCTCACATCCTCAGCAACTCAAGAATTCATGCATTTTTCCACATGTATGTGCCTTGTTATACTTCCATCCCACATACTTACGCGCCCTTCTCAACTGTATCCTGCGTACACCTCAAAAACTAGGGTTTTTTCAATATTTCTGCAATTATGAAACTTTCGCCATCAATCCTTCGTGTTATCTCAGACTTATGTAACTTCAGATGTATCAATGAGTACCTGCAATAAACCTTATACAATAATAAATATCCAATGTGCTAAAATATGTGCTAATAGGAGAGCCTTTCTCTCTTATTTATACTTCCATGTAGCTTCCTGGAGGGCTTAATTTCTAACCAACTTGACCCAAATTCCATCTTTTTAGGGCTAACCCACTTCTAACCACTTGTCCAGTTATAACCATTTTATCCATAAATAGTAAACTATCCACTTCTAGTTGCGGCTAATTTATTTCTAAGTGTTTTCTTATTGCAACAAATTAACCCATGATTAACTCCTAGTTTCACCCATTATGACTAGTCAACTTCTTCTAGGAGTTTCTAGAACAATTTGACTTCTTTGACCATGTAGGGTCTTCTAGATAACTCAAGAGGGTTCTCCAACTTCACAAGGCCTTAACTCTCTAACCACGAGGAGTTATCTGATGTTCCACATATCACTGAAAATGGCAGGACATGTACCATCCATATAAAATAGTATTACTTGAAAATATATTAATATGCATACCATTATACATCAAACAATATTAAGTCCCTTAACCATACTATTGAATCTAACAGACTTGCTTCAAGGGCTTACATAAATTAAAACCAACCCAATTAATCAACATACATTATAATCAACAATCTCCCTTTTATTTGAGAAAATCCCGAAGGACATTTTCTAGTGAGTTACCTAGTTTTCCAGAAAATTCTCTATCCAAATGCACCATATAGTTGGTTTTCACAAGAAGAAAATTTTTATTTTTTCTTTAATTTTTTTAATTTTTTTTTATGTATTATTTTTTAATTTTTATTTATTTTTCTTCTTATTTAAAGAAAGAAGAAGAAATAAACCAAATCCAAGTTACAAAAGGTTTGGGATCCTCCCTACTTAGTACCTCCATCTCATATTGTTGCTAAACACATTGGATGAACTATTCTCAACTGATAGGTTGCTTGTACAATCTTAGTTGATGCCTATTGACCAAGAAAGAAATCTCTTCCCCATCAATGCTCTTGATATTCACAGAACCATTTTCAAAGAAATTCAAAATTTCATATGGACCTAACCATTGTGTGGTGAAATTTCCTTTAAAGTTTTTAAACTTAGAATAAAAAAAAGAGAGCCCAATCACCTGATTTGAAATGCCTCTTCAAAATGAACTTGTCATGCCATTTTCTTCTCGGATGTTGGACAAGCGTGGTATGTTGGATGGAATATTAAGACTTCTCATCCAATTCATTTAGTTGAATTATCCTTTGTTGTTGTGCCTCTGTAATATCCATACCTAGCGTAGTTGTCATTCTGTATGTCTTCACTTGAAATTCTATCGGAAGGAAAACCTATTTTCCATACACTAATTCATAGAGTGTGAATCCAATAGTGTTCCTGCATGTAGTCTTGTAGGCCCACAATTCCTCAGGAAGCCGATATTCCTAGTCCTCATGATGTCTTTGTAGTTTCTTTGTCAATATGACTTCAAGGACCTTATTTTTGGAATCCACTTGCCCATTGGCCTATGGATTATAACGGGAGGATTTTCGATGTTTTATTTGATATTCCTCGGTGATGGAATGTACTAGATTTGATGTAAAATGCACTCCTTGATCCATTACAATTTCTCTTGGCACACAAAAATGGGTAAAAATATATTCAAATAGAAAATCAAGGATTTTTTATTTAGTAGCACAGAAAAGAGCTCTGGCTTCTACCAACTAGGTAACATAATGAGTACAAACTAATATATACAATTTATTTTTCGATGTAGGAACTATTGGAATACTAAGAGGGGGGGTGAATCTGTATGTGCACTTTTTACCACTTTTAATAACAATATATAAACTTCAAATTTATCATCAATATATAATTTATGATTGAATCCAATACATCATGAGAATATAACCGCATGCACAATACACTAGCATTTACATGGAAACCCAAATGGGAGAAAACCATAGAATACTTTCTTATATATATCAATAATACATTCATAGGAAGACCAAATTCCAAATTATCTAGCACCAACGGGAAGGAGGAAACGACCCCCTAATTTACAGGAACCAACCTGAAGGACGCACCAACTCCCTAATTTCTATGGAACCAACCAGAAGGAGGTTACAAACCCCTGATTTATAGGCACCAACCTGAAGGAAGCTCCAACTCCCTAAGTTCTCGGGCACCAACCGAAAGGAGGCTACAACACCCTTTCCTTGCCCCATCATGTCTCCTTGAAATATAAGTGCACTCATTGTCACTACCATTGATATTGTCACTGCCAATGTCACCAATACATCAACCATCCTATCATTGTGACTGTCACATAAACCAACCTATCACTGTCACTTTCACTTCAACCTATGAATACCATTGTCACATAAACCAACCTGTCACTATAACTGTCACTATCGTCGTCACTGATATACCATCATCAACCAACTATAACCATATACAGTCACATGGATACCAAAACCATCCCCAAACCATGTGCATCAACCATGTACATAAACCATCAACCAAAACTTGTACCATTCCATGTACATCAAACCTATACCATATCATGGATCAACCATGTATTGAAACCTGTACCATACCATGTATCAACTATTTACCATAACAAGTACATCAACCATGTATCATATCAAATACATAAACCATGTATCAAACATGTACCATCTCATGCAACAACCATATACCATATCACTCATGATATGTCTCAATCATGTCATACACCATGTACCATAAGATATCATCAATGAAGTGCCTAGAGCATGTGATAACATCACCATGACATATACCAAACCTCAACAAGATACCAAAGACATGGCCATCACATCATCAACATGTAACCAAGATGTACCTCAAACCATGTATCATACCATCACTAAGGTGTACCATGCACAATCACTACCATGACATGCTTCAAGCATGTAATACAACAACATAAGCATAATCCTAAAAGATACCACATAATAATACCTTTGATCGTGTATATGAACTGATACACAATGTTATAGACCTATATTTCTTCCTCAACTTCAGCAACAAGATAATAGCATATTCATCAAACTTTACCTCAGTCTCACAAGACAAGTTTTAGATTAGTCACAAACCCTAACTTTCAACTAGCCTAACTCTGTACCTGTAATGAATAAAGTTATGAATTTTTAAGAAAAGATACTCTAAGATCTTTCCTCCATCTCCTCAAAATTTCAATGTCTGAAACTTCTTAGAACATAATTTATAGAGAAAATGGAAAACCTTCCTGAATTTTAGCCTATTATGGAGAGAAAACTTGTACAACATGCCTTGTTCTCAATATTTGATATCTAATTCTTAAACTAACACACACGATACTAAATATCGTTATATGTCCATTGCAATTTGTCTAATATAATTTAGATTCACTATGAAGAAGTTATGTTTTTTTTACCCAGAACACATGTTTGAGACTATTTTTAGGACTAGCCAAGACCCTATCTTCCACATAGTATATCTCCAAAAATACAACGACCCAGAAGTTGAAATGTTTACCATAGGTACCTTGATATGTCTTATCAAAATCCTCCAATTTTTTTTATTAGATTCTTTCTAGAAAAAAATTATAGAAAAAATGGTAAGATGACCTTTAAATAACATACCTTAGAACACATCATCACAATAATTCATCCTCCATTGGAATTTCGCCCTTATTCACTTTATCTTCCCTCTGAAATGTTCCTTAGATTTATTTGGTCACCTCAGTTAATAATCACTTACTCACATAGAAGATAATCAATAGAATGTGTGTGTGAATTTACCTATGAATGACTTCTTGAGGTGTATATATAAGTTTTCTAAGTAACCTATTTCCTTAACTTTAGGGATTCTTGAAATTTCTTGTTACAACCAATTTACCCTTTCATTAATGAATTTCAACCAATTGAGGGATTCTTAACCCATCTTTGGGGATTCCAACTTCATGACCTCATAACCCTTCAACCATGAGGAACCACATAGAGTACCACCTATCGTTGGAAACAACATGACAAGGACTATCCATTTGAGTTTTTTAACTGCATTTACCTTGTCCTTCATGTCCTTATTCCTACAAAACATTGTGACTTCATGACCACACCTATGGGTTTCTTGTAGACTTATTCAAAGCATATTTCTATGAGGGCCATGCTTAGAGCTACGCCATAATGGGGCCACTTTGGAAACTTCTCCAAATAGACCCATCACATCTATTGACATCAATTACAACCATTGCTTGTTGACATAAATGAAAACCAAATATCCAACAACATCGGTGAAAACCAACTTTCCAACAATCTTCCCCTTTGTCATTGATGGAAACACTCATACTGCAACACTCTACTTGTGACCAATGTCCTGATCTTTCTCTCCTCATGTTTCTCTCCCCCTTTGACATCAATGACAAAGTGTATCACCCTTTGGGGGTTTTCCCCTGTCTTCATGCTTCTAATATTTATTTTCTCGTCTTTCTCTTTATCCTCCTTTGACATCAAGGGTAAAAGGGTAACTACCCCTGTCAATATACCCGATATGAATAATATTTATTTGAAATCATCCACTCTCCCTATTTTCATTCTTCTGATCTTTCTTTTATAACAATTTCTCTCCCTTGAGTTCTCTGTAAGATGTCGCGTAGATCAATGTGGGACTTCTTGTATATGCTTTATTTCCTCTCTTCTGGTGTTCTTTTTCCATTGGTGATTCCTTTTGTAATTCACTGATATATATAAAAAGAATTCAAAGTTACTTGAATTCAAGTCTTAATGGATTTTCAAGTTCACATCAATGACCATACCATATTCAAACTGTATAGATTATGATGTGCCTTTTACTGCTTTCCTTCATGATTCCACTTGTCTACTAATTCCATTGATTCCACTATTCCAATTGTTACTATTCTTTCATCCACTATCATGTATTTGTTTAGACCTGTCAAAGCTCTCATGAATCCATATTTGTCCATATGTTGTAAAATGCTCATGACTTTGCTACTCAACTGCGTTCAATGTTGACCCATATGTTGATTACAACATATTCCATATTCTCAAGATGTCTTCTCAATTTTACAAATCAAACTCTACATGCTTGCAACAATATGCATTGAATATGTCCCTTTCTAAATGCATGCCTGGAATCCTTTATACAATGAATCTCTGCCACTTTGAAAATACCCGTTCAAAAACTGCAAATACTTGAGACTACTTGAAAGATAGTTCTCTGATATGTAGAGCTTCTACTTATACTCCCCCTTTTAAATATTCATATGTACTAGGAGTCTCCAAGTTGGATGGATAAGAAAAATACTCGTTCTAATGAAGAGTAATCTTCCTCTTCATCTATAGATTCATCATCAACCTCTTTGTCAATTCTGACCTCTTCCTCCTTTCCTATGGATTCATCATGCTCTCACACCACTGCAAATCATGTGAGTATGATCCCTGAGACCTGGTCTTCATTCACTTGTTCTTTTTTTTTTCTTCTCCAAACCTTTATGTATCTGACATCTTCCTTTTTCCCTTTAGATTTGTCCTGATTTCATACTATTGCCAATCCTCAGAGTGTGACTTATGGGTGTCCTTCATTCATATGTTCTTCCTTTACCTTTTCTTGTTTTCTTTTCCAAACCTTCTTATATCTGATATCAGTGTTCCCTTTCATATAATTATCCATCATGCTTCTACAATCATGAGCTATATGTCCATAGTTATGGAATTTGTAACATTCAATATTATATGGAGTCACATGTGCATTTATTTCTTGACTATTTCTTCCATAAGCTATACAATATGCAGATTTATGTCCAACCTTTGTACAAATAAAACAATGACCATAAACAAAACTTTCATACCTAGGAGTGAATGGTCTTCTTTGTGATGTATTCCTTTTGAATTCATGCCTTGGTTGATCATGATCTTCTCTTATATTGTTTCCTTTACAATGATTGAAGCTTCTTTGACACCTGAAAGTGGAGGTTCTTATTTGATATCCATCTCTTGTGTAATCTTCTTCTTGAGTTTTCTTCATTTCTGGAATGTTCTTCTTTGAGGGATCACATTCTTCCTTCTTAGTAGGTCCTTTGATGACTTATGCATAACTCTTAGTCTTATATTCATTCTTTCTTTCTAGAAACATATAACATTTCTATTCAACTTTCTTTATTGATGATGTGTTCCTTCCATTTTCTTCAACATTCTTACTAAGCTTGACTATTTAAAGTCATAATGTAACAACTTCTTATTCAATATTCTCACATTCATCTTCTCTCTTCATCTCTGGATCTTCACGACTTATTCATTTCTCTTTTCTTCTTCAAGTTGGGTCTTTAGGGAGATAGTTTCTTCTTCAAGTCTTATTTTTTGTTGACTGAATTATGCTTCAATTTTATTTAAGTCCTCAAATATTTCCTTGAGATGGCTAGTCAAAATATTTTCTCTTTTCTATGCTTCCTTTCTTTGTGCTACTATTTTTTCTTCCAATTGACTTTTGCATGCTTCATCAATCCTTTTGNTGAAAGTGGAGGTTCTTATTTGATATCCATCTCTTGTGTAATCTTCTTCTTGAGTTTTCTTCATTTCTGGAATGTTCTTCTTTGAGGGATCACATTCTTCCTTCTTAGTAGGTCCTTTGATGACTTATGCATAACTCTTAGTCTTATATTCATTCTTTCTTTCTAGAAACATATAACATTTCTATTCAACTTTCTTTATTGATGATGTGTTCCTTCCATTTTCTTCAACATTCTTACTAAGCTTGACTATTTAAAGTCATAATGTAACAACTTCTTATTCAATATTCTCACATTCATCTTCTCTCTTCATCTCTGGATCTTCACGACTTATTCATTTCTCTTTTCTTCTTCAAGTTGGGTCTTTAGGGAGATAGTTTCTTCTTCAAGTCTTATTTTTTGTTGACTGAATTATGCTTCAATTTTATTTAAGTCCTCAAATATTTCCTTGAGATGGCTAGTCAAAATATTTTCTCTTTTCTATGCTTCCTTTCTTTGTGCTACTATTTTTTCTTCCAATTGACTTTTGCATGCTTCATCAATCCTTTTGACTTCTTCTACTTGGAATTTTAGGTTTGTAGTCATCTGCTAGACTTCTTCAGAGATAGGATTTTTAGAATCCCTTTTTATCTTGATCAATTCCTCCTTGAGTGAATTGCTTTTGTCTCTTTCTTTGACCAACTTGTCTAATGCACCGGTTAGGTGTATCTCATAATCTTCTTCCTCTGAATCTATATGATCTGATGAGATTATTTCTTCCCATAATAACTAGACATCTTCTTCATCTTATTTATCATGATCAACATACTCTTAGAATTTGAGGATAAATTTTTTATCTTATCCCAAAGTTCTTTGGTTGATGAAAATTGTCCCACTTTAACTTTTACCAGATATGGTAAGACTTCCAAGAAGAAATCCATTGTTATTTTTTTGTTTATGTTTAACTCCTTCTTGGTTGTAGTCTTCGATTTCTTTGAACCGATGTACGCTATAAAAACTAAGTACCAAACTATATGCCTGTAAAAATGTTTTCATTCTTTTTCTCCACATGTCATACTCCATACCATTCTGACCATCGAACTGTGATATTCCATTTGTATACAGAGTGTTTCTCTCCATGATCTACTTTCGAGTGGTTAGATTTTTTTTTTAAGGGCCTGCTCTGATTCTAGTTGTTGTAATACTGAGATGGGGGAGGTGAATCAGAATGAGAACTTTTTACAACTTTCAATCAAAATATCTAAACTTCAACTTTATTAACAATATATCATTTATGATTGCATTCAATATATCATGAGCATATGACCATAAACAATATCATCACATCAAATAAACACATGCATAGTAAACCATAATTTACGTGGAAACTTAAATGGGATAAAACCACATAATGATTTCTTATATATATCAAGAATACATGCATATGAAGCACCACATTCCAAATTCTCTAGCACCAACTAGAAGGAGGAACAAATATCATGATTGATAGGCACCAACTCCTTGAGTTCTTCGGTACCAACCGAAAGGAGGCTATGGCCCTTGCTTTACAGGCACCAACCCGAAATAAGCTACAAATCCTTGAGTTCTATGGAACAAACTAGAAGGAGGCTACAACCCCCTTTCCTTTCCACATCCTACCACCCTGAAATATAAGTGTAGAATCACTGTCACTACCATTGATATTGTCACTGCTAATGTAACCAATACATCAACCAACCTATCATTGTCACTGTCACATCAACCAACCTATGACTATCACTGTCACATCAACCTATGACTACTACTATCACATCAACCAACCTATCAATGTCATTGTCACATCAACCAACTAACCAGATCCACTCACTTGGATGCCAAAACCATCACTAAAACATGTACATCAACCATCAACCAGAACCTGCACCATACCATGTAGATCAAACTTATACCATATCATGCATCAACCATGTATTAAAACTTGTACCATACCATTTTCACTATAACATTTTTTTAGAATGAATCTGATAGGGAAAATTGGATGTTTTTTATAAGACATATCAAGGTAACTATGGTAAAAATTTTAGTTTTTGGATTGTTTTAGTTTTGGAGATACACTCGGCCGACGATAGGGTTTTTGGCTAGTCCTAAAACTAATCTCAAACATGTGTTCTGAGTAAAACAACCATACCTTATTCATAGATTATCTGAATTATGTCAAACTAATTGAAGTGGAAACATAATTGTCTGTAGTATCTTCTGTGAACGTTTTAGAATCGTATATCAAATATTGAGCATGGGGCATGATGCACAAGTTCTCTCTTCAAAATGGGCTAAAATTCAGAAAGATTTTCCATTTTCGCTATAACTTTGGTTTTGAGAAGTTTGAGACCCTACAATTTTGAGGAGTTGGAAGAAAGGTATTAGCATATATGTGGTTAAAATTGCATACCTTTATTCATTACAGGTACAGAGTTATTCATACCATTTTCACTATAACATTTTTTTTAGAATGAATATGATAGGGAAAATTGGATGTTTTTGATAAGACATATGAATGTAACTATGGTAAAAATTTTAGTTGAAATGTGGAATAGAAGAGAGCAATTCATCCCCCCCCCTCAAAATTCTGCTTCTGTAAGTTTTCTTTTAGTACTTCGAAACCATGTTGACAATGGTCATCCTAGAAAAAGGCAGTATCCTTGGTGAGTAATTTAAATAAAGGGGTGGCTATTTTTGTAAAATTTTCTATGAATCTCCAATAATAACAAGCAGTAATGCAAGGCCTTGTAATTTCAAGGATATACACTGCACTACAACAATGTTCTCTACAACTCTACAAAGTTTTATAAGGAAAATCCATCGTTAAGGTACTCAACACCTACACTAAGGAAAACATATGCATTATAGTTTTCTTGAAAAATATTTTTCTTAACAAATAACATACCATTGTTAGAAAATATCAAATTTCACACAATTATACATAGATTCTATAAATAAAAATTAGATATTCAAAAGTTAATTCAATTTTCTACATTTTATCTTTTTACACCATATTCAAATTAGTTGTAAAAGTACCTTGAATGATCCCTCCAAGTTAACATGTTGTTGATTTTCGATGTTTGTATTACCACTAATGAGTCATGAGAGACCATCATCAACTTGTATCCTCTATACATTACTAATATTAAAACAAAAAAACAAATTTATTTTCTTTAATTGAAACCAAAAAATTATAATATATAGTAAAACACCTTTATGTCAATTTTTTTTGTATGTGTTACTCGTTGTTTCGATAACATTAAATGTGAAAAAGTCATTATTCATGTTCTGAATGCTCATCTTTATTTTTCAAAATCTAAAATAGATATGAGAAGTCACTTTAAATGATGTTGAAAATATCCAATATCTCATACACATTTATAGTGGTTACTATCATATTCTCTTGCATTGTTATTTTTTTTTTAATTCTAATTGAAATGATCATTAGGGTGTGACATTTTGAAAGGTTTCGGTGTTTAGGAAGATCCATTGATTTTGAGCGTATCTCATATTCTATACACCTTTGTGCTTGTTATTCTCTTATATTGTTATTTTATCACAATTTCGATTGATCAATAGGCTTTCATATTTTGAGAGGTTGAGAATTTAGGAAGACACACCTTTCAAAGGAAGAGGAAATCTCAAACCTATTGGACATTAGGGTCTCTTTATGTTATCTTTTCACAATTGTGATTGATCAATAACCTCTCACATTTTGAGAGGTTGAGAATTTAAGAAGAGACACCCTTCGAAGGAAGAGGAAATTTCAAACCTATTGGACATTAGAGTCTCTTTATGTTATCTTTTCACATTTCCTATTGATAAATAGGCTCTCACATTTTGAGAGGTTGAGAATTTAGGAAGACACACCCTTCAAAGGAAGAGGAAATCTCAAACCTATTAGACATTAGGGTCTCTTTATGTTATTTTTTCACAATTCCAATTGATCAATAGGCTTTCACATTTTGAGAGATTGAGAACTTAGAAAGACACACTCTTCAAAAGAAGAGGAAATCTCAAACTTGTTAGACATTACATGGTTTCTTATGGCACAATGATCCAAATGGACATGCAAGTGATGGAATGGATAAAACCTTATCAACCCACCTATTACCTACTCTTCGTTTCTCTCTTGCTTACAAACTTACACCAACTAAAAAACCTAGGGATGGGATATGTTATAACCTCAAGTTCAACATCACAACACCAAAAAAAAATTAAAAACATTTGTTCTTGATCCAAATGGATATGCAAATGATGGAATGGATAGAACCTTATCAACATCACAACACAAAAAAAAATAATTAAAAGCATTTGATATTGAAATGAGGCATAACTTCATTAAAAAAAAGCTCTTGCTCGCTTGAAATTTTTCAATTCGATATATTAAACATTATTTTTTTTCATTTAGAATCATTATTATTTTCTAAACCTTTATTGTTATTTATATCATATTTATATTATAAATATAATGTTAATTTTTTTATTTTTTAAATATTAATTAATTATTTATTTTAAAAATTGAAAGTACACCAATTTTGTACTCTACCAACAAAACTTAACATCAACATACATTCATAAATTATTAATTAATCTTTTATTCATCTCACGGAATTTAAAAAATTCTGAAATATTTAAACCTAATAAATTGTGTGCCAGAGATGCTGATCGTAAAATTTCAACTACATTCATAAACTTAATTAAAAGAAGTCTTTGACAGATCAGAGAGCACGCTCGAAATGAAACTAAAAGAAGTCTTTGACAGACAAAGGAGTTCGGTTGAACGCACACTGTGTTGAATGAAATATATGGAATTCATATTGGCATCACACATATGCACGATACATGACCTATTCTTGCAGGGATACAGGGGATTTGAAAACCCTAAACGACGACGACGGGGGAGGAATGCATATCACACTCTTCCTTTATTGTGCGGAAAGTTTAAACCGTTTCATGGATATATATATAAATAGATGTCGATAGATTTATCAGTATAAGTTGGGGTTGGAGAGGAGATACTGCTCGACCTTCTCGAACATGGCATTCATTTTTTCCTTCAACTCTTTTACTTTTCCTTCGTCGAACTGAGCGCCAGGGAGGGTTTCGTAGTTGGAGGTCCTGGTTATCAGACAACCCCCATCTTCCCTGGCAACGAATTTGATCTCATAGCTCAAGGCAACCAGGTTGTTCCCCAGCGGTCCTCCTTCGATCACTGCATACTTATACACCAACTTCTCCTCGTCAATTTCATCCACTCGCTCCTTGACGTAGCTGAACTCCTTGGTAGCTGCGACACCCAAATGGAAAACAATATCATTATGAGCAATGCACTGAAAATTTATCCAACACCATCTGATACACCATTTCAATGGAGAAAACAATGAGAAGCAGAAGTATAATGATGTTGATGTAAACTTTTTTTGNAGATTCAAAATTGATATCAATATTTGCAAAATTGAATCTACTTTCTATGGATATAATTTGTTTTCATTTTCATTATTTAGATCTAATGTTATTTAATTTTATAAAAAAATCACTACATAATATTTTCAGGTGACATTATGATTTAGTGAAATGAAATATCCATATCTCTAAAAAAACACAATGGAAAATTTATAAAAATTTATATGCACAATCCTTCAACTGTTATCTTCAAAAGGGTAGTTTTATATTCTAATTTTAAGTACAAATTAAGATAGATACAAGGTGGGAGAAAACATGTGTTTAAAATATACAACTATTTCAACTTGGTCAACTTAAAAAAATTCTAGAAATTATAACATTCATCTATTAGATTCAAAATTATAGTCATAAGAAAATAGAGTCTCTATAGATTGTTGCAGTGTATTTAGTTTGTCAAAGACAAAAGTTTAGTAATAGACACATTGTTGGGAGAAAACATAACCCATTATCATTCCTTTTATTTTTAAGGAACATACTGTAAAACAATTGCAAAATTGACATATAAAATATCAATAAAAATAATTTGAAAAATAGTCAATAGAAAGCTAACCAAATCCTTCACAAGTTTTTTTTTTACTATAAAGTGAAATTCTAAATAAAAAAAATATTTTTGTATACCAGAAGTTGAAGAACTTGTGAAAATATGGTTTTTCTTCTCATAAAACAAGCAAAATAGACACCCATATTCATGATTTTACCCACCATACAAACAACTTCACAACCAAAACCCTCGACCATGTACCAATAAATACAAACTATGTCTCAACACTTGAACCAACAAGATGAACCAATGAATAATACCAACATACTAGTGTTGTATTTCTATAGATCCATCTCATACCATAAGTGTCATACAACCAACACCCTCTCTAGAGAAAAACCTCAAAATCTCATAACCTTATCTCATGGAGACAAAAGTATCCAACTACACATAATAATATGACATACATTTTGTGTCTGTAAATAGATCTGTTGTACTTGATCACTGTAGACCTTCTTGGAAGCTTGCTTTCAGACTCTTAGAACCTCACATCCTCAGCAACTCAAGAATTCATGCATTTTTCCACATGTATGTGCCTTGTTATACTTCCATCCCACATACTTACGCGCCCTTCTCAACTGTATCCTGCGTACACCTCAAAAACTAGGGTTTTTTCAATATTTCTGCAATTATGAAACTTTCGCCATCAATCCTTCGTGTTATCTCAGACTTATGTAACTTCAGATGTATCAATGAGTACCTGCAATAAACCTTATACAATAATAAATATCCAATGTGCTAAAATATGTGCTAATAGGAGAGCCTTTCTCTCTTATTTATACTTCCATGTAGCTTCCTGGAGGGCTTAATTTCTAACCAACTTGACCCAAATTCCATCTTTTTAGGGCTAACCCACTTCTAACCACTTGTCCAGTTATAACCATTTTATCCATAAATAGTAAACTATCCACTTCTAGTTGCGGCTAATTTATTTCTAAGTGTTTTCTTATTGCAACAAATTAACCCATGATTAACTCCTAGTTTCACCCATTATGACTAGTCAACTTCTTCTAGGAGTTTCTAGAACAATTTGACTTCTTTGACCATGTAGGGTCTTCTAGATAACTCAAGAGGGTTCTCCAACTTCACAAGGCCTTAACTCTCTAACCACGAGGAGTTATCTGATGTTCCACATATCAACGAAAATGGCAGGACATGTACCATCCATATAAAATAGTATTACTTGAAAATATATTAATATTCATACCATTATACATCAAACAATATTAAGTCCCTTAACCATACTATTGAATCAAACTTTACCTCAGTCTCACAAGACAAGTTTTGTATTAGTCACAAACCCTAACTTTCAACTAGCCTAACTCTATACCTGTAATGAATAAAGTTATGAAATTTTAAAAAAAGATACTCTAAGATCTTTCCTCCATCTCCTCAAAATTTCAATGTCTGAAACTTCTTAGAACATAATTTATAGAGAAAATGGAAAACCTTCCTGAATTTTAGCCTATTATGGAGAGAAAACTTGTACAACATGCCTTCTTAAACTAACACACACCACATTAAATATCGTTATATGTCCATTGCAATTTGTCTAATATAATTTAGATTCACTATGAAGAAGATATGTTTGTTTTACCCAGAACACATATTTGAGACTAGTTTTAGGACTAGCTAAGACCCTATCTTCCACATAGTATATCTCCAAAAATACAACGACCCAGAAGCTGAAATGTTTACCATAGGTACCTTGATATGTCTTATCAAAAGCCTCCAATTTTTGTTATCCGATTCTTTCTAGAAAAAAATTATAGAAAAAATGGTAAGATGACCTTTAAATAACATACCTTAGAACACATCATCACAATACTTCATGCTCCATTGGAATTTCTCCCTTATTCACTTTATCTTCCCTCTGAAATTTGCCTTAGATTTCTTTGGTTACCTCTGTTAATAATCACTTACTCACATAGAAGATAATCAATAGAATGTGTGTGTGAATGTACCTATGAATGACTTCCTGAGGTGTATATATAAGTTTTCTAAGTAACCTATTTCCTTAACTTTAGGGCTTCTTGAAATTTCTTGTTACAACCAATTTACCCTTTCATTAATGAATTGCAACCAATTGGGGGATTCTTAACCCATCTTTGGGGATTCCAACTTCATGACCTCATAACCCCTCAACCATGAGGAACCACATAGAGTACCACCTATCGTTGGAAACAACATGACAAGGACTGTCCATTTGAGTTTTTTAACAGCATTTACCTTGTCCTTCATGTCCTTATTCCTACAAAACATTGTGACTTTATGACCACACCTATGGGTTTCTTGTAGAATTCTTCAAAGCATATTTCTATGAGGGCCATGCTTAGAGATACACCATAATGGGACCACTTTGGAGACTTCTCCAAATACACCCATCACATCTATTGACATCAATTACAACCATTGCTTGTTGACATAAATGAAAACCAAATATCCAACAACATCGGTGAAAACCAACTTTCCAACAATCTTCCCCTTTGTCATTGATGGTAACACTCATACTGCAACACTCTACTTGTGACCAATGTCTTGATCTTTCTCTCCTCATGTTTCTCTCCCCCTTTGACATCAATGACAAAGTGTATCACCATTTGGGGGTTTTCCCCTGTCTTCATGCTTCTAATATTTATTTTCTCGTCTTTCTCTTTGTCCTCCTTTGACATCAGGGGTAAAAGGGTAAATACCCCTGTCAATATACCCTATATGAATAATATTTATTTGAAATCATGCACTCTCCCTATTTTCATTCTTCTGATCTTTCTTTTCTAACAATTTATGTCCCTTGAATTCTCTATAATATGTCACGTAGATCAATGTGGGACTTCCTGTATACACTTTATTTCCTCTCTTCTGGTGTTCTTTTTCCATTGGTGATTCCTTTTGTAATTCACTAATATATATAAAAAGAATTCAAATTTACTTGAATTCAAGTCTTAATGGATTTTCAAGTTCACATCAATGACCATACCATATTCAAACTGTATAGATTATGATGTGCCTTCTACTGCTTTCCTTCCTGATTCCACTTGTCTACTAATTCCATTGATTCCACTATTTCAATTGTTACTATTCTTTCATCCACTATCATGTATTTGTTTAGACCTGTCAAAGCTCTCATGAATCCATATTTTTCCATATGTTGTAAAATGCTCATGCCTTTGCTACTCAACTGCATTCAATGGTGACCCATATGTTGATTACAACATATTCCATCTTCTCAGGATGTCTTCTCAATTTTACAAATCAAACTCTACATGCCTGCAACGATATGCATTGAATATGTCCCTTTCTAAATGCATGCCTGGAATCCTTTATACAATGAATCTCTGCCACTTTGAAAATACCTGTTCAAAAACTGCAAATACTTGAGACTACTTGAAAGATAGTTCTCTGATATGTAGAGCTTCTACTTATACTCCCCCTTTTAAATATTCATATGTACTGGAAGTCTCCAAGTCAGATGGATAAGAAAAATACTCGTTCTAATGAAGAGTAATCTTCCTCTTCATCTATAGATTCATCATCAACCTCTTTGTCAATTTTGACCTCTTCCTCCTTTCCTATGGATTCATCATGCTCTCACACCACTACAAATCATGTGAGTACGATCCCTGAGACCTGGTCTTCATTCACTTGTTCTTTTTTTTTTCTTCTCCAAACCTTTATGCATATGACATATTCATTTTTTCCTTTAGATTTGTCCTGATTTCATACTATTGCCAATCCTCATAGTGCGACTTATGGGTGTCTTTCATTCATATGTTCTTCCTTTACTTTTTCTTGTTTTCTTTTCCAAACCTTCTTATATCTGATATCAGTGTTCCCTTTGATATAATTATCCATCATGATTCTACAATCATGAGCTATATGTCCATAGTTATGGAATTTATAACATTCAATATTATATGGAGTCACATATGCATTTATTTCTTGACCATTTCTTCCATAAGCTATACAATATGCAGATTTATGTCCAACCTTTGTAAAAATAAAATAATGACCATAAACGAAACTTTCATACCTGGGAGTGAATGGTCTTCTTTGTGATGTATTCCTTTTGAATTCATGCCTTGGTTGATCATGATCTTCTCTTATATTGTTTCCTTTACAATGATCGAAGCTTCTTTGATACTTGAAAGTGGAGGTTCTTATTTGATATCCATCTCTTGTGTAATCTTCTTCTTGAGTTTTCTTCATTTCTGGAATGTTCTTCTTTGAGGGATCACATTCTTCCTTCTTAGTAGGTCCTTTGATGACTTATGCATAACTCTTAGTCTTATATTCATTCTTTCTTTCTAGAAACATATAACATTTCTATTCAACTTTCTTTATTGATGATGTGTTCCTTCCATTTTCTTCAACATTCTTACTAAGCTTGACTATTTAAAGTCATAATGTAACAACTTCTTATTCAATATTCTCACATTCATCTTCTCTCTTCATCTCTGGATCTTCACGACTTATTCATTTCTCTTTTCTTCTTCAAGTTGGGTCTTTAGGGAGATAGTTTCTTCTTCAAGTCTTATTTTTTGTTGACTGAATTATGCTTCAATTTTATTTAAGTCCTCAAATATTTCCTTGAGATGGCTAGTCAAAATATTTTCTCTTTTCTATGCTTCCTTTCTTTGTGCTACTATTTTTTCTTCCAATTGACTTTTGCATGCTTCATCAATCCTTTTGACTTCTTCTACTTGGAATTTTGAGTTTGTAGTCATCTATTGAACTTCTTCAGAGTTGGGATTTTGAGAATCCTTTTTATCTTGATCAATTCCTCCTTGAGTGAATTGCTTTTGTCTCTTTCTTTGACCAAATTGTCAAAATCACTGGTTAGGTGTCTCTCATATCTTCTTCCTCTGAATCTATAGCAGTCATTAGAAGATTATTTCTTCCCATAATAACTAGACATCTTCTTCATCTTATTTATCATGATCAACATACTCTTAGAATTTGAGGATAAATTTTTTATCTTATCCCAAAGTTCTTTGGTTGGTAAATGTTCACTTTAACTTTACAGGATATAGTACAGACTTCAAAAGAAATCCATTGTTATTTTTTGTTTATGTTTTAACTCCTTCTTGGTTGTAGTCTTCGATTTCTTTGAACCGATGTACGCTATAAAAACTAAGTACCAAACTATATGCCTGTAAAAATGTTTTCATTCTTTTTCTCCACATGTCATACTCCATACCATTCTGACCATCGAACTGTGATATTCCATTTTTATACATGTTGGTGTTTCTCTCCATGATCTACTTCGGTGGTTGAATTTTTTTTTTAAAGGGCACACTCTGATTCTAGTTGTTGTAATACTGAGATGGGGGAGGTGAATCAGAATGAGAACTTTTACAACTTTCAATCAAAATATCTAAACTTCAACTTTATTAACAATATATCATTATGATTGCATTCAATATATCATGAGCATATGACCATAAACAATATCATCACATCAAATAAACACATGCATAGTAAACCATAATTTCGTGGGGGAAACTTAAATGGGATAAAACACATAATGTTCTTATATATATCAAGAATGCATGCATATGAGCACCACATTCCAAATTCTCTAGCACCAACTAGAAGGAGGAACAAATATCATGATTGATAGGCACCAACTCCTTGAGTTCCGGTTACCAACGAAGGAGGCTATGGCCCTTGCTTACAGGCACCAACCCGAAATAAGCTACAAATCCTTGAGTTCTATGGAACAAACTAGAAGGGCTACAACCCCTTTCCTTTCCTCGTCCTGTCTCTCTGAAATATAAGTGTAGAATCATTGTAACTACCATTGATATTGTCACTGCTAATGTAACCAATACATCAACCAACCTATCATTGTCATTGTCATTGTCACTATCTTTGTCACTTTGTCTCTATCACTTCAACTTTGTCACATCAACCTGTATTCCTATATCACATCAACCAACCTATCAATGTCATTGTCACATCAACCAGCTAGCGGATCCACTCACTTGGATGCCAAAACCATCACTAAAACATGTACATCAACCATCAGCGGAGCACGCCATACCATGTAGATCAAACTTATACCATATCGGCCAGCCAACCATGTATTAAAACTTGTACCATACCATTTTCATATAACATTTTTTAGAATGAATCTGATAGGGAAATTGGATGTTTATAAGACATATCAAGGTAACTATGGTAAAAATTTTAGTTTTTTTTTTTTTTTATTTTCTATAATTATGGAGATATATTCTGTGTAATATAGGGTTTTGGCTAGTCCTAAAACTAATCTCAGAAACATGTGTTCTGAGTAAAACAACCATACCTTATTCATAGATTATCCGAATTATGTCAAACTAATTGAAGTGGAAACATAATTGTGCAATATCTTCACATGAGCGTTTCAGAATCGATTTTTAAATATTGAGCATGGGGCATGATGCACAAGTTCTCTCTTCAAAATGGGCTAAAATTCAGAAAGATTTTCCATTTTAAGCTATAACTTTGGTTTTGAGAAGTTTGAGACCCTACAATTTTGAGGAGTTGGAAGAAATATATTAGCATATGTAATGGTTAAAATTGCATACTGCTATTCATTCTGATGCGAGTTATTCATACCATTTTCACTATAACATTTTTTTTTAGAATGAATATGATAGGGAAAATTGGATGTTTTTTATAAGACATATCAAGGTAAATTTGATAATTTTGATTGAAATAATATGAATAGAAGAGAGCAATTCATCCCCCCCCCTCAAAATTCTGCTTCTGTAAGTTTTCTTTTAGTACTTCGAAACCATGTTGACAATGGTCATCCTAGAAAAAGGCAGTATCCTTGGTGAGTAATTTAAATAAAGGGGTGGCTATTTTTTACTAAAATTTTCTATGAATCTACAATAATAACAAGCAGTAATGCAAGGCCTTGTAATTTCAAGGATATACACTTTTTCTAGCAATGTTCTCTGCAACTCTACAAAGTTTTATAAAGGAAAATCCATCGTTAAAGATTACTCCTTTACTACACTAAGGAAAAAATATGCATTATAGTTTTCTTGAAAAATATTTTTCTTAACAAAATAACATACCATTGTTGAAAATATCCATTTCACACAATTATACATAGATTCTATAAATAAAAATTAGATATTCAAAAGTTAATTCCAATTTTCTTTATTTTTTATCTTTTACACCATATTCAAATTAGTTGTAAAGTACAGCAAGATGATCCTCAAGTTAACATGTTATTTGATTTTAGATGTTTGTATTACCACTAATGAGTCATGAGAGACCATCATCAACTTGTATCCTCTATACATTACTAATATTAAAACAAAAAACAAATTTATTTTCTTTAATTGAAACCAAAAAATTATAATATATAGTAAAACACCTTTATGTCAATTTTTTTTGTATGTGTTACTCGTTGTTTCGATAACATTAAATGTGAAAAAGTCATTATTCATGTTCTGAATGCTCATCTTTATTTTTCAAAATCTAAAATAGAGAAGGCTTTAAGTGATGTTGAAAATATCCAATATCTCATACACATTTATAGTGGTTACTATCATATTCTCTTCCATTGTAATTTTTATTTTAATTCTAATTGAAATGATCATTAGGGTGTGACATTTTGAAAGGTTTCGGTGTTTAGGAAGATCCATTGATTTTGAGCGTATCTCATATTCTATACACCTTTGTGCTTGTTATTCTCTTATATTGTTATTTTATCACAATTTCGATTGATCAATAGGCTTTCATATTTTGAGAGGTTGAGAATTTAGGAAGACACACCTTTCAAAGGAAGAGGAAATCTCAAACCTATTGGACATTAGGGTCTCTTTATGTTATCTTTTCACAATTGTGATTGATCAATAAGCTCTCACATTTTGAGAGGTTGAGAATTTAAGAAGAGACACCCTTCGAAGGAAGAGGAAATTTCAAACCTATTGGACATTAGAGTCTCTTTATGTTATCTTTTCACATTTCCTATTGATAAATAGGCTCTCACATTTTGAGAGGTTGAGAATTTAGGAAGACACACCTTTCAAAGGAAGAGGAAATCTCAAACCTATTAGACATTAGGGTCTCTTTATGTTATTTTTTCACAATTCCAATTGATCAATAGGCTTTCACATTTTGAGAGATTGAGAACTTAGAAAGACGCACTCTTCAAAAGAAGAGGAAATCTCAAACTTGTTAGACATTACATGGTTTCTTATGGCACAATGATCCAAATGGACATGCAAGTGATGGAATGGATAAAACCTTATCAACCCACCTATACCTGCTCTTCTTTTCTCTCTTGCTTACAAACTTACACCAACTAAAAAACCTAGGGATGGGATATGTTATAACCTCAAGTTCAACATCACAACACCAAAAAAAATTAAAACATTTTGTTCTTGATCAAATGGATAGCACAAATGATGGAATGGATGAACCTTATAGACATCACAACACAAAAAAAATGTTAAAAGCATTTGACAATGAGAAATGAGGCATGACTTTATTAAAAAAAGCTCTTGCTTGCTTGAAATTTTTCAATTCGATATATTAAACATTATTTTTTTTTCGTTTAGAATCATTATTATTTTCTAAACCTTTATTGTTATTTATATCATGTTTATATTATAAATATAATGTGAATTTTTTATTTTTAAATATTAATTAATTATTTATTTTAAAAATTGAAAGTACACCAATTTTGTACTCTACCAACAAAACTTAACATCAACATACATTCATAAAATTATTAATTAATCTTTTATTCATCTCACGGAATTTAAAAAATTCTGAAATATTTAAACCTAATAAATTGTGTGCCAGAGATGCTGATCGTAAAATTTCAACTACATTCATAAACTTAATTAAAAGAAGTCTTTGACAGATCAGAGAGCACGCTCGAAATGAAACTAAAAGAAGTCTTTGACAGACAAAGGAGTTCGGTTGAACGCACACTGTGTTGAATGAAATATATGGAATTCATATTGGCATCACACATATGCACGATACATGACCTATTCTTGCAGGGATACAGGGGATTTGAAAACCCTAAACGACGACGACGGGGGAGGAATGCATATCACACTCTTCCTTTATTGTGCGGAAAGTTTAAACCGTTTCATGGATATATAGATAAATAGATGTCGATAGATTTATCAGTATAAGTTGGGGTTGGAGACGAGATACACTCGTATTCCATAATTATGGCATTCATTTTTTCCTTCAACTCTTTTACTTTTCCTTCGTCGAACTGAGCGCCAGGGAGGGTTTCGTAGTTGGAGGTCCTGGTTATCAGACAACCCCCATCTTCCCTGGCAACGAATTTGATCTCATAGCTCAAGGCAATCAGGTTGTTCCCCAGCGGTCCTCCTTCGATCACTGCATACTTATACACCAACTTCTCCTCGTCAATTTCATCCACTCGCTCCTTGACGTAGCTGAACTCCTTGGTAGCTGCGACACCCAAATGGAAAACAATATCATTATGAGCAATGCACTGAAAATTTATCCAACACCATCTGATACACCATTTCAATGGAGAAAACAATGAGAAGCAGAAGTATAATGATGTTGATGTAAACTTTTGCTGGCTATATTTCTGATCCACATGATGGGTCTGTAGTTTGAGATACCATCAGTCAAAATCGCTGGGGATGGCATCCAAACCTGTACTACATCAGCTTTTAATATGGTTGGATTTGAGGTCTCTCCAGAAGTTTTGAATCTATTAAAACAATGAAAATCAAAAGTATAATGATGTTGATGTAAACTTTTTTTTTTCGCTATATTTTCTCTGATCTACGTGATTGACCTCTGGTTAAGATGTGACCAATCAAAATCACAAGAGATAGCATCCGACCTATACTATATCAGCCCTTAACATGACTGGTGGTCTTCCCAGAGATTTAGAACCCATGATTTTCACTTACTGAGTGTGAATCCTACTAATAAAACTATAAATAACCTAAAGATACTTAATAAAGAGGAAGAGATGGTTTCTCTCCTCACTGGATACTTAATAAAGAGGAAGAGATGGTTTCTCTCCTCACTGGTCCAGTCCAACCAATGCTCTTGCTCTCTGTTGAAGCCCTTCCTTCCATTCAATGCAGTAAGGTTGGGGCATTCCTAAGTTGCTTGGTCCAGTCCAACCAATGCTCTTGCTCTCTGTTGAAGCCCTTCCTTCCATTCAATACAGTAAGGTTGGGGCATTCCTAAGTTGGGTGATGAGGTATTCTGGCTGGTAAAGGGCGAGGGTTTTATAATATAGTTGCTAACTGTAGCTATTAGCAGAGATCATCTTTAACGTCTTAACAGAGTACTTCCTCACCTACTGATCTAGACATAGGGACCATGTTGATGTAAACTTAAGTTTAGGGAGTAAATAATAAAAAGCTAAAGTATAATGATCTTAGGGTAAGTTTTGTTGGGATAACAGAGAGCATTTGGCTACTTTGATGTGAGCCAGTGCACAGTTCCAATTCCTACTCCTTAGATGAGGAAAAAGGATAATGGGGTTAATGACGACATTACCTGCTGGAGTGAAGTTGAACTGCTTGATGGTGCCCGCGCCTCCATCTCCTTCAAGAAAGGTGACAGAAGAGAAAATTTCTGGCCAAATCTTTGGTAAGAAGTTGTGGTTGTCTTTCACCGTCGCGCTCCACAGTCTCTTTGCCTCCACCTTAGACACACGTTCGGTTGTTGTAGTCCCGGTCACCATCTTGGCTAATTAGCTCCTCAACTCTGTCAACAAAATGAATATAAGCTGCTTGTTGGAGAATACAGAGGAAGTGGCTATTTATAGATGGTAGGCTACTTATAATCGATCCGCAAATTTTTGTACTCATTCAAGCGAGTGATGCTATCTTGACTGACTTTGTCTTTTAGTATTCAATCTTCTAGAAGTTCAATGGGAATGGATATGGGAAGGTGCTCTCAGTCTGTCCGACGATTCTTGATTCCCATGTTTGTCTGTATTGGCTCTTCGCGAAGTCTCAGTACGGATTTAAAATTCCAGGTAGCTTGTTTTCACATTACAAAAGAAAAGTGCTGGAAAATACAGAGGAGTGGCTATTCATAGATGGTAGCTGCTTATAATCAATATGCAAATTTTTGTACTCATTCAAGCAAAAGATGCGATCCTGACCAACTTTCTCTTTTAGTATTCAGTCTTCTAGAAGTTCAAAGGTAATGGATATGGGAAGCTCCTGGAAGTCTGGCCCACATATATTGATTTCCATGTTTATCTATGTTTGTTTTGAGAAGTTTTCTCTTCAATTACATTTATCTANGCCTGAGTGGGGCAAAGTATTTTTCAAATATTGATTTGAAAAGTGGATATCACCAGATTTGCATGAGGGAAGGTGATGAATGGAAGACGACCTTCAAAACCAACGAAGGTTTGTATGAATGGCTTGTTATGTCGTTTGGCTTAACAAATGCACCGAGTACCTTTATGAGGTTAATGAACGAAGTCCTGAAAGAGTTCATCGGGAAGTTCGTCATTGTGTATTTGGATGACATACTGGTTTATAGTAAATCAGTGGGAGAGCACTTGAAGAATTTGGCTACAGTGATGCAGAAGCTACATCAGGAGAAGTTGTTGATAAATATGAAGAAGTCCTCATTCATGAAGACAGAGCTCATTTACTTGGGGTTTGCTATTTTGTCTAATGAGTTGAGGATGGATCCAGATAAGGTGGAGGTAATTAAGAATTGGCCATCGCACATAAATATTTTTGAGGTGAGAAGTTTTCATGGTTTGGCTAGTTTCTACCGGAAGTTCATCAGAAATTTCAATGGGATTAGTGCAGCGATGATGGACATAGTGAAAAAGCGGCATAAGTCTTTTCATTGGACATCAAAAGTTGAAAATAGCTTCAATCTGTTGAAGTGGAAGATCACGGAACAACCAGTTTTGGTGTTGCCGAATTTCCAAAAGATGTTTCAGGTGAAATGTGATGCAAGCGGATTTTCCATAGGAGCGGTCTTGAGTCAGGAGGACAGACCGATTGCATATTTCAGCGAGAAGCTGAACGAGACAAAATTGAAGTACTCCACATACGACAAAGAATTCTATGCTATTATACAGACGCTGAAAAAGTGGAGGCATTACTTGATCCCGAAAGAATTTGTTTTGTATAGTGATAATCACGCATTACAGTTTGTGACTCAACAGGAGAAGTTGAATCAGAAACATGTAAAATGGGTTGAGTATATGAAGAATTTCACATTTGTGATTAAGCATATTTCGGGTACTGCTAACAAAGTGGTTGATGCTTTGAGAAGGAAGTGTTTGTTGTTACAGGAGTTTCGAGTCAAAGCATTGGATTTTGATAATCTCAGGGACATGTATGCAGGTGATGCAGATTTTGCATAAGCGTATGGAGCAACTGAGAATCCAGTTCTCAGAGACAGAAGCCCTTGGATAGATTATGTGATCCAGGAAGGATTGTTGTTCAGAGGCAATCAATTGTGTATTTCGAAATGCTCCATGAGGGAGAACTTCTTGAAAGAGAAACATAGTGGTGGATTGGCAGGACACTTTGGCCATGACAAAACATTCGCGACGCTGAATGAGTCATATTTTTGGCCGGCAATGCGAGCAGATGTCAAGAGATTCGTTGACAAATGTCGAATTTGCCAGCATTCAAAGGGAAGAAAGAAGAATGCAGGGTTTTATCAGCCATTACCCATACTAGAGAGGGCATGGGAGGCAATTAGCATGGATTTTGTATTGGGGTTTCCAAGGACACAAAGAGGAGTTGATTCAATCTTTGTGGTAGTAGATAGGTTTTCTAAAATGGCACATTTCATTCCATGCCAGAAAACCAGCGATGAGACTCACATCGCAAATATGTTCTTCAAGGAGGTCATTGGACTTCATGGATTGCCGAAAAGTATAGTTTGGGACAGAGACACTAAATTCATAGGGCATTTTTGGAGGACCTTATGGAAGAAACTGGGAACTAACTTGGCGTTTAGTTCTTCTTATCATCCTCAAACGGATGGACAGACGAAAGTAGTGAACAGAAGTCTGGGAGACTTGCTGAGAAGCTTGGTGACTGAGCACCATAGCCAGTGGGACAATATATTACCACAGGCAGAGTTTGCATACAATGACTCAGTGAATCGGAGCACAGGCCAGAGTCCATTTCAGATTGTATATGGCATGCAGCCGAGAGGAGTTTATGAACTAAGGGATTTAGAATAGACTGCGACTAGCAGTGCTAGTGCCGAGGAATTCACTGAGGCGATGAAGGAACTTCACAGAAGGGTGAAGGAGCAGTTGCTGAAATCAAACCAGGAATACAAGTGTAGAGAAGATCAACACAGAAGACAACTTCAGTTTGAAGTTGGTGATCTGGTTCTGGCACATTTGAGAAAAGAAAGGTTTCCGAGGGGAACATACAATAAGCTGAAGATGAAGAAAATCGGGCCATGGAAGGTCTTGAGAAAATTCGGGGAAAATGCTTATGAGATCGAGTTGTCGGATGGGATCGAAATATCTCTGATATTCAATGTCGTAGATTTATACCCATACAGGGCTGGAGAAGTAGAGACAGGAACGGAGCAGCCAGTGATCCAGTGGATGAAACAATTTCCAGTTGTAGAAAAGTCATAGATGGAATGCATACTCGACAAGAGAGTGGGTAGGAAGACTAGGAGGAAAGAATACTATGAGTATCTGGTTAAGTGGAAGGGCCATCCAGTTGAAGATGCTAGCTGGGAGACTGAAGCAGAGATACAAAAGCATGGACAGACCATGCAGGAGCTCATGGACAGGAGCCCATGAAATGTTTCAATCGAGGGAGTATGATGCAGGAGCATCGCCAACTCATCAAGCGAGCCAGCGTGGAAGCGGAGGACAGCTGGACAAGCAACACCAATTTTGAAAATGCTTTGGGACTGTTGCACAATCTTAAATGAAGTCATTTAAGAAGAAGAGTCTTTGTATATTGTAATGGACCTTGAGCGGATAGCTCTCGTACTTTAGTAGATAGATGACATTTAATATAGTTAATGCAGGTAGATAGGATTTGTAATTCTAGACTAGACAATTTTAGATGGGAAGAGGGAAACGGGATATAGACACCCTCAATGTACATTGTAACAATATAATCAATCGAGGAAGAGCAAGAGCATGCAGAGAGCCTTGGAAGAACACCCAT
>SNQJ01S0040218.1:88876-100461 GCA_010110895.2 Picea sitchensis
TAAAAGTCAATTAGAGTAGGGTCATGTATATAAATAAGCTCATGTTCAAGAATTTTAGTTTTCAGTTTGGTTTTAGTATTTTAATAAGACCACACCAACCCAATGGATAAGACACTGTAAGTGCATGTTCTTGGAGCCTCACATGGAGGTCTCCATCCCCTGTGGAGCCAAATGTTAACACATAAGATTCATCATGTAAAGGAAGATTTATGGTTTTCAGAGCCTACATTTAAAAATTTCTCCAGGGATTATTTCATACCATCAACTAACAACCTCCTCAAAGTGTGTAATATATATTTGAGTTGGCACTATGAACTGGCACTACGAACTAGTTAAGGAAGAGGGTTGTAGGTTGGATATGTTGCAGGCATCCTAGTGCAAATTCAAAATTACCAGCATCAAACTCAGGGTCAGCAGGTACTCCATGAGATGTTTTGTATTATTTGGAGGTCAGGAGAGGAGTGTGTCCACTTGATTTTCCTTTGGCTTTGTGAACTCGAACAGGTGTTGTGAATTGAGACAGGCACTGTGAAATTTGTTGTAGCAGCTGCTTTTACAGATTTGATCATAATCCAAAACGGTTATGTGGGTTTCTATGAATGGTTTTTTGGAGGAAGATGATATCCTTGTTGACTTGATGACCAAATTTTAGCCTGATCCAGTTTATCATTTGAGAGAAACAATTAAAACACCAGTGTAATGTGAAATGTGTTGCAAACTCTCTATTTTCCACAGTTGTTAGATATTCACATTGTTGAGAGGTTGCCACCTGTCAAGGAGAGTTCAAACAACTTATTAGATATAAATTAGGTGCTAAGGGACACCTTAACCTAATAATTATCTCCATTAAATAACTCATGCAGTGAGTTGGAAAAAAATTTATTAGTGACTTCCAACAATTTCCTTAAAATTAGCAGTTTGTTGGATTTTTGTCTCTTTGATTGTTGCCACCTATCTCGAAGGCCTAGAATCCAATGAAAGATATGGGATTCAACCTCCTAAGGATATTTTGATGTTGTTTTCTATTTAATGGAGGGAGCTCTTGGATAAGGGCTAGATTCATGATCCAAGAGAGGAGAGAGCTAGAGGAGCAATTGGGTTGCTCATTTGTAAGCTTGAGGGCATGTGTTGTAGGAATTTATGCCATTAGAGATTCATGAAAGTTGTGATACTAGACTGTTTTTATCTTGTTTTCATTCTTTCTTATCATCTTTATTGAGTAATATTTACATATTTTGAAGATCAAAAGATGTCTTTGGTTAATGGATTCATGAGTTGTAAAGGATTTGTGGTAATTGCATGTTAACCATAAATTATTGTTCAAGCACTCTTTAATCCATATTACAAAAAGGATCTTTGTTATGTGGATATTTTTCTCTTTTTTTACCTTCTATTATTTTATCCATCTTTGCATAAGACTTTCATTTGGTAGGTAGCCTGATTTCCTATGATCTCCATAATGTTATGATTCCATGACCAATAGAATGTATTTGCAACAGTCTGATGCCCTCCCTTTTACTCTTTTCTTGTTGATCCACCAAGTATTACTTGTTTTAATCATTTAAATCAAATGGGTATTGGGCTTATCCTCTAGCGATATGAGGGTGACTCTCAGTGCTAACAAGATCCATTTGGTTGTAGCCACAAATGGTCTTGGAATAGCACGATATTTATCTCCGTCGATGCAGCATCAAGGAATTATTAGTGTAGTGGAAGGATACACCTCCAGAAGATGTCACATGGAAGTTAGCTACAATACTGCAACAATTTTCTCATCTCAAGCATTGAGGACAAGAATTTTTTTATGGGGGGGGATTGTTAGGGACCTAACCTCCCTAACCGCTCATGCAGGTAGAATAATATATTTTCCATGTAATAAAGGATGACATTGGTTAATAAGGACTATTTAATAATGTGATCAAGTCTATTGTAAGAAGACTTAATAGAATATTATGCTTCTGGAATGATATCCCTCTAGAATGCTCTTCAAAAGATAGAATTAGTATAAATAGGAGTAGAAGGCATGAGATAGTTTCGTATTGAGAATTATTGTAATACATTTATTTTCTGCTGGAGGTTTCCCCTTTGAAGAGGCAAGTGAACTTGGATTTCTATCAATAAATGTATCATTTTTGGTGTTGTTGATCTAGATTATTTTCGGCATTGGTTCAGATTATTTTCGGCATGAAATGAGAGTGAAGATATAACACATAAATATACAGAGATATTGAAAAAGAGGCAATAATATAACATAGATATATCAGATATATAACAAGAGGCATAGATATACAGTAAAACAAAATTTCTATTAATGATCGAAATGTACAAAACTGTAGAAATACATAGTGAAAGACTCGCTAGAATGGTGGCAGCTTATCTATGAGAAGAGATGTGATGGCTACTCACATTTCCAAGAAGACAATTTTACAATGAGGCTCCAATGGCATTTTTATCATAAATAAAATTCCAAACCGTAACCCAGAGGATGAAAACCCAATAGTTTTGTGGACCCCATTTTGGGTAGTATGGTGTATCAACTTCTAGGGGACACAACTTTGGCATATGATCTCTGTTTGGAGTGCACAATAGATCGTTGGAAATGTATCGATGATGAGATTCATTTTGGGGGATCAATCAGATCCTTTGGCTATCAGTGAGGTTCTCTATTGTGAAAAAACTTTTTTAGGCCCTCAAAATGGCCCCGAAAGTTTATGAACTGAATAACTGATAAAAATAGTAAATTGCCAGAACACTCTTTTGAGCCAGTTGGAATAGGTGGCTGGCCACCGATATCCACATTGATCAATCCTCCCTCCTTAGGAAGAAATGGTCTCCATTGTGTTGAGTTTATGGGGAAGAGGGGAAAGTGTTTGTTGAATTTGAACCATGGTGAGTTGCTTGCCTTGCTAAAGAAGTTGTGTTGCTTGTCTTGTTGAAGGTTGTCACGAACTTGTTGATGGAGGAGTTGAATCTGTTCAACCAACATGTTGTATATTGGCTTGAATGGGTAGTGTGTAGGAACCCTCATAAGTGAAGAATTGCAGTGTCCTGTTCATATTTTGAACAAATTGTGAAGAAGCTAGATTTTGTAGTATGACATACTACCTTGCAACACTATTTAGGTGGGACAATAGTCAGAACAAACTCTGGTATCCTGTAGAGATGACTCCCCAGAGTAATAATGACACTATGAAGTCGAGACTCATAGATAGCATGGCACTTCCACATATATGGATGGCCCAAAATAACATTACCGACATCCATTAGGGAAAAATAAAATAATACCTCATCCTTGAAGGGATGAATGTTGTATGAAAATCAACATTGTTGGCTGACACGGAGATCTCATCCTTGGCAAAGCCACCCGATGTTGTATGGTTACTGATGTGGTGTTTTCGACAATCCCAACTATTTGACAGCCTCTGCTGAGATAAGGTTCTTATGGATTCCTCTATCAATAATGAAATGAAATGAGGTCCCCTTCACTGACATTTATGAATGAAAGAGGCTCCCCTCCTCTTAAGGATCTATTGGTTCTTCTGGTTGAATTGTTATGGTCATGATAGTAGCAGTGGGGTCTTCGTCGATGATCTATCTTCTTCCATTATTTTCTGAATCATATTTTGAATCAGGGTTTGACTCCTTGTCTTTGATCTCGACCACCAATGATTGTTTCAAGCGGAATTCATTAGTGTTGTTCTAGGGTATTTTGTGGAAATGACACCACTTTCTAGTGTCCTTCTTTGTCTTCTCGTGACCCTTATTTTTTGTGTCTTAGACTGGTTTTCGGGAGGCTGTTTGGTAGTGACTTATTTATCATACTTTTTTTGTTGTGGATTTGCAGACCCAAACTCCCATTTGTTCTAGTGCCTAAATTTATGCTCGATTTTGACAACATATCAATACGCAACTCCCAATGATGAGATGTCCAGGAAACCCATTTCAGTTTGGATGTACCTATGCAGAGCCCCATGGTATTTTAGAACCATATGTCGCTCAGAGTCTTTGGCACCCATCTTAGTGTGCAAGGTATGTAAATTATTTGTGAACTATGACACTGTTTGGCCCCTCTCTTTCCATAGTTTAGTCCATCTCATGTATTGGTCTTCATAGTTACCAATAGGGTAATATTGTTCCTTGACTGTATCCACAAAAAAATTACAAGTGGGCTTGACCCCATACATTCTAGAATCCTATGTGGAACTTTTCTCCCAGTAATTTTCCCACCAATGTTTGGCATTGGGGAGAGCCTTAAGGAGTGCGAAGGTGATATTTTCCCTGTCAGAAAAATTGTGAACAGAGAAATAACCTTCTAGCAGATTTAACCATTTTTCTAGGGCATCTGCATCTATCTGACCTTCAAATACGAGAATATCAAAATTGACTAGTACCTTGAAAGGAGAGGTTCTTCCAAAGTGGTTGCTTGATAAAGAAGTTCCTGCTGTTATCAACATGCGTTGAAGGATGTGGAAAAAATTCTCCATCATTTAGTCCCTCTATTGCATGAGAGCTTCCTCAAGCAACATATTGATAGAATCACTCACTCTGTCATTTTTATTTTCTTCCACCATGGAGGGTTTCTTAGGCATGCGAGAGTGATTTCCCTCAAGAGAGACAATCTCAAGACCCAACTTTCTATACTCAGACCTCGTCGGGGACATGCACTGAAAAATGATCAAGAGAAACCTGCACTAATACCATTCATCTAGATTATTTTCGGCACTGATCCAGATTATTTTCGGCACGAAATGAGAGTGGAGATATAAAATAGAAATATATAGATATATTTCAAAAGATCCAATAAGATAATAGAAATATATCATATATATAACAAGAGGCACATATATACAATAATACACAATTTATATTAATGAGTGAAATTGTTAAGCCCTAAATAATGGCTCATTACCCCTTAATTGGGGCATATTAGATTAGTAATGTTATTTTATTTATGTCATATTTAGTCCATTAGTTGTAATTATACCTCCTAGTCTCCTCTATATACCAAGGAGACATTTTCATTTGGAATCATCTTGTAATTGTACATTTATGTGGGCATAAGGAGGTTGCCCCCTCGAAGAGGCTTATTATCTGAAATTCTCTTTTTTTCAAGGCGTTGAGTACTTATTCTGAGGTTTTTATATGCTATATTGATATTTGGTTCGTAACATATGGTATCAGATCTCAAGGTCTTGGTGTTTCGCTGCTACATCTAAGACACCTTGGAATTTTCGCTATAAAGTTTTTTCTACAATGTTTCAGAAGGAAGGAATTACAAATATTTAGTATACGGAGCAAGGTACATTGGGTTAAAATTTAAGCTCCTGAGGCCTTATATTTTCGGAGATACAGCCTATGCAAGATAGGGATCTGGAATCATCCTGAACTGAGTCATTGCATAATTTTCACTATAAACATTTTTCTATAACATTTCAGACCTTGAACTCCAAAGGATATTCACATAAATTAGTAAGGTATCTGTGGTAAAAATTTCAACTTCTGGGTCATCTTACATTTGTAGATACACCCTGTGGAAGATAGGGTATCTAACTAGTCCTATTGACTAGTCTCAAGAAGGTGTTCCAAGTAAAAAAATCATAACTTCTTCAGTATCTAGAATGAAGTGCGACCAATTGCATTGGATAATGGACAGTCTATAGTAGCATGTGCAGTGCGAGTTTCATAATTTTGCTATCAATTATTTTGTGGGGCATGCTATACAAATTGAGATCTCTTGGAAGGCCAAAATCAACAAGTTTTGGGGAAGTTACGTAAATTCCACTTGACATCCAATTTGAAGTCGGACTTGTGAGTACTGAGGAGAATAAATATCCATAGAACACAAAAAAAAATCATGCCTGCCAGGAAGTGTGAAACTTTTGAAGATACATCGGAAGAAGATTGTCTCATGAGAACCACCTCAAAGTCGGGGTTTAAAAAGTGATACTTGGAAAACATGCCACTCAAAAGGGGAACTTCTACACCAAATAAGACTCTAGACAATCCCACATGGACTCTTGATGAAGGGTGAAAAGTATCTAGGGACATAAATGAGATTTACAAAATAAGATAGTAACAAAAAGATGAACCTGAGAGATGATTGAGGGTTTTAAAAAGGGAGATCATGGAAATATTGGAAAATTTCCTAATAGAGGGGACACACAGAGAAGTGAAAATGTATCCCATGAAATTCATGATGAGAGGGCACAAGGAAGGTGAATAAAAAGAATGGAGAAACAACTTGAGTTTGAAGACCAACCACATTCCTAAGATCGATATGAATAAATTTGATATGGGGACTCAATCATATGGATACTTAGGATGGAGAAAATTCTTTGATCTAGAATGGTAATCACATACAAAGGTACAATTCTTTACTTGGGACAGAACCCAATCAATTTGTATGGTGTCTTACACTAACCGGGATAGGATCAATACCTTCTTTAGCCAATTGATAAATCTCAAGAAAAAGAGGTTTGGTCTGAGAGCATTAGAGAATTCCAATGATTTGGTGCGCTATATTCCTAGATGAGCACTTGATTGATATTCATAGGAACTTTAAAGGATAACATTCAACATGAGGTTGGCTAGTAACTAAATCATTGGAGAATACATTTAGGGTGGCAAGAAATGTTGAAATTAAAATATGGCTATGGCTACTAGAAGGACCAATCCTAGCGACTATAGAGAGAGTAATGATCCTTCTTCTAAAGAACACCTCTCAACAATTGGAGGAAAGAAAAGCAAAAGGTTTTATGCTTTAAGATTTTTCTAGCAGAATGGTAAAAGGGACAATAGGGTGTGGTGAGAAGAAATTGTCTACATAGATTGTGAAGAGGAAGAAGAACAAGAACAAGGAACCTGTGAACCATCTCAAGATGAAAATGTAAAAGTAATTTCATCACGAGAGGGAGTTGACTCCCGATATTGTGTAATGCATTGGCTAAATTTAAGCACTCCTCAAGCCCTCAAGATCCAAGGATATATCAAAAAAAGTAATATTCCTAATTGATTTTGGTAGTACTCATAATTTCATTCATAAATTAGCCAAAGCTCTCAATTGCTTTATGCTCGAATCTGGGGTTTAAGTAATGAGATTGTATATGGAGGAACTATTAATTTCTTAGGAAGATGCAATAAGATCAATATTACTATGGGGAATATGTAATGAATAGTCCATGATTGCTATACCCATGGGTGGTGTTGATGTTGTACTAGGAATCAATGGTTACAATCATTAGGAGCGGTGGCTTTTAATTTCAAAGAACTTTTCATGAAATTTTCATTGGAAGGAAAAGAATATAAAGGGTATCGAGGCTTCGGTGGGTGATGCAACTCTAATGGCATGGAAACAATTATTGAAAGGGGGGGCATCAAGGTGTTGTGCACAACTATGCTCACTAGATGTTCAAACATCCTAAACCATCTATTCCTCTAGATCTCCAAGGGATCGTTATTAAGCATTCCAAATTATTTGAAGATATTCCCAAGGTCTTCCACCCACTCGAAATCGCGTTATGATATTCACCTAGTTCACAGGATTGTTCCTCCCCTAACCTCGGGGCCATACATATGCCATATGCCCAAAGTGAAATTTGTATGGTTGAGGAAATGTTAGAGGCTGGCATTATTAGACCCTAGCCAAAGTTCTTACTCTACACGGTATAATGGTATTCAGAAATATGGCTCATAGCATATATGTCAGTTATAGAGAGCTCAACAAGATCACTATTAAGATAAGTTTCCCATTCCAGTCCTTGATGAATTGTTAGATGAACTACATGGAGAAATCTATTTCACAAAGAAGTTGGATCTCCGTTCAGGTTTCTACTAGATTAGAATGAAGAGAATATCCCAAAACAGCGTTCGAGTCATGAGAAGGCCATTATGAATTTTGGTGCTCCCTTTTGGCCTTCTAAATGCACCTTCCACATTCAAGGGGTTGGTGATTCCATTTTCAAGCCCTTCCTTGAAAAATTCGTTAGTATTTTTTTTATGATATACTAATCATAGCAAGTCTTGGGAGGATCATGCGACATGGTAACATGCTACACCTACTAAGGAGTAACATATGCAAAACCATCCAAATGTTTCTTTGGAGTGAAGGGTATATGAAGTATTTGGGTCATATTGTATCTCCTTGAAGGGACAAAGTGAACCGACAAGATTAAAGACCATGATGGGTGATTCAAAGCATTGAAGAATCTTACTTGGGATTTTTAGGTTGTGAGTTAATACAAGTTTGATTGACACTATGGAAGAATAACAACACCTTTAACAACACTTCAACTAAGAAGGATTCATTTTCATGGACTCGAGGAGAAACTCAACCTAAATATTTTGGGATTCATTTTCATGGACTCCAGAGGCAACTAAATATTTTGAACAAATTAAAGAGGTGATGTGAAAAGCTCCTATCTTGACCACACCAGACTTCACAAAAACCTTTATTCTGGAATGTGATGCCTCAGGAAATGGAATTGGTGCTGTCCTAATGTAAGAAGGAAGGCCCCTGGATTTTGAAAGTCAACCACTCAAGGGAAAGGACTTACACATACCCATTTATGAGAAGGAAATGATGGAAATACTACATGCATTGAAGAAATGGCATCCTTACCTAATAGGTAGGAACTTCAAGGTCAAAAAAGATCATTATAGTCTTAAATGCTTCTTGGAACAAAGACTATCTTCAAAAGAACAACAAAAATGGGTAACCAATATATTGGGTTATGATTTTGAAATCGTCTATAAAAAAGGGAAGCAAAATGTTGTGGTAGATGCACTCTGAAGAAAGGATGAAGATGTTGAGGTTTTTCTCTATGCTATCTCGATCATCCAACCTGATTGATAATAGAAGCAAGGGATGAATGGAAGAATGATGAAAAAGTGTGGAATCTCATTCAAAGGTTGCAACATGATTCGAGTGCATCAAATACATTTACAATGAAAAATGATTCATTATGGTACAAAGATTGCTTATATTTATGTAAGAACTCCCAACTCAAACAAAAGGTACTATTGGAATTGCACACCTCTCCAATAGGAGGGCACTCGAGATTTTTGAAAACCTACCATAGGGTCAAGAAGGATTTTTTTGGGGATGGCCTTAAAATTGATGTTCAAAGGTTTGTGGGAGAATGTTTGGTTAGCCAACAAAATAAGGTGGAAACAATTAAGACCCCAGGTCTTTTACAACCATTAGCCATCCCAAGTCAGCGTTGGGAGGAGGCTTCCATGGATTTCATCACAGGTTTATCGAAGTCTGAAGGAAAGAGTGTCATAATGGTGATTGTTGATAAACTGACCAAGTACGCACACTTTTGTGCACTCTCTCATCCCTTCAAATCCAGTATAGTTTCCACCTCATTCATGGAGACAATTCAAAAGCTACATGGCAGCCCAAAGATTATTGTAAGTGACAGAGATCCCATATTCACTAGACATTTTTGGACATAATTGTTTTCTTGTTTGGGTACTCAATTGGCTCATAGCTCATCCTATCATCCTCAATCTGATGGAAAAAATGAGATAGTGAACAAATGTTTGGAAGGCTACCTTTGTTTCTTCGTCTCTGGTAAACAAACACAATGGTTCAAATGGTTACCCTTGGCACAATGGTGGTATAACACTTCCTTTCATAATGCAACAAAAATGACACCATTTATGACACTCTATGGATACCACCCTCCTTCCATCACTTCTTCTCTAAAAGAAAAATCTAAGGTTCAATCAGTGGAAGATCACATTGAGCATCAACAACAAGTTCTCCAAATATTAAATGACAACCTAACCATGGCACAAAATCACATGAAACAACAAGAAAATCAACATCGTAGTGAAAGAAGTTTTGAAGTAGGAGATTGAGTGTTTTTCAGACTACAACCATACAAAAAAATGTCCCTCAAGCAAGACAAGAAGGATATTAAATTATCACCAAAGTACTATGGCCTTGATAAGGTGTTGCAAAAGATTGGTACTATGGCATACAAATTGGATTTGCCTACATCTTCACGAGTACACCCAGTTTTCCATGTTTCATTATTAAAAAAGGTTATAGCTGACAAGATCCCAGTTCAAAATATATTGTCAGAACTTGATAAGGAAGAAAAAATCATATTGGAGCTTGAAGCCATCATCGACACAAGAATTATCTTGTTAAGGAATAGATCCATTTCAGAGTATCTCATTAAATGGAGGAAACTACTGGCTGAAGATTCCACTTGGGAAGATGAGTCTTTTATACAAAAGCATCTAGAGTTACTCAAGCATTGCGGACAACACTTGTCTCAAGGGGAAGAGCATGTTAAGCCATAAATAATGGCTCATTACCCCTTAATTGGGGCATATTACACTAGTAATGATATTTTATTTATGTCAGCTTTAGTCCATTAGTTGTCATTATACCTCCTAGTCTCCTCTATATACCAAGGAGACATTTTCATTTGGAATCATCTTGTAATTGTAAATTTATGTGGGAATACAGAGGTTGCCCCCTCGAATATTCTTATTATCTAAATTTATCTCTTTTTCAAGGCGTTGAATACTTATTCAGAGATTTTTCTATGCTATATTGATATTTGGTTCTTAACAGAAATGTACAACGCTATAGAAATACAGAGTGAAAGACTTGCTAGAATGGTGACAACTTATCTTTGAGAAGATATGTGATGGCTACTCACATTTTCAAGAAGATGATTTTACAATGAGGCTCCAAATACCTTTTTATCATAAATAAATCCATAACGTTAACCCTGGAAGATGAAAAGCCAATAGTTTTGTGGACCCCATTTTGGGTAGTTTGGTGTATCAACTTCTCAAGGGTGTAACTTTGGCATACTATCTTCGTTTGGGGTGCACAATAGCTCGTTGGAAAGGTATCGATCGAGAGATTCATTTTGATGGATCAATCAAATCCTTTCGCCAAAATTTAGGTGCTCGATCCTGAAAAAACATTTTTTAGGCCCTCAAAATGGCCCCGAAAGTTTAGGAACTGGAAAAAATGCTAAAATAGTAAATTGCCAAAATACTATTTTGAGCAAATTGGAATAGGTGGTTTATCGTGGATATCAACCTGGATGAGTTGTTGTTCTCTATATTTTGTTTTTCTATTGGTATTTGATGAATTTGTTTTTCTTATTATAATACATCTAATACCTTACAGTCTATGAGGGGTCCAACGGGGGAATTATTTGTGGTCAATGCAAACCCACATTCCTGAATTTCATTATCGTTCTGTATAAAACCTTCTATTTTTTGATTGATTGTATGAGATCCAAATCATTTAATACATGTAAGAGGGTGGGTGTGAGAATTCACATCCTATGGTTATTAGGATCATGGGAATGAAGTACAATTAACATAGGGAAGAGTGAGTCAACCTTCTTGTGGAAAAGAGAGGAAATTTGTATGGGGAGAATATGAAGTTTTGGATAGTTATGTTCTTGTGTGAGCAGGGGAAGAATAGGGGAAAAGAGGAGATCTGGAGCTTAAACAAAAATAGAGGGAAAATTCTGAAGATTTTTTGAAGTTGTTGACAGGGATGATTTTAAGGATGGAAATTTATTTTAAAATATAGAAACCTTGGC
>SNQJ01S0040219.1:18084-47829 GCA_010110895.2 Picea sitchensis
CAGAAGCGTGGTGAAAACTTTCTATGACAGAGATAGTGTATCAGAATAGTTACTCAAAAGTTTGGGATGATGGATTGCTAATCCATGGAAAAATCTCTTGATGACAGAAGATGTGCTACTTGGATATGTTTCAGTTTGACCCTTGCCACAATATCATGATTTAGAAGGAAACATAAGTGTTGAATTCAACCATGATATATTGTAATGATCAGAGCTATATGAAGCCTTCAGAGAAAACCAATATTCCATGACAGACCAAAGTACATTGAGATCATGCATTATATTCTCCGTGATGAAGTCTAGAAAAATGAAGTGGTTCTCCAATATATCTCCACATATGAACATATAACATATATTTTGGTAAAGCCTCTATCCAAGATGAAAATTTTGCGTACTTAAGAAACAAGTTGGGGCTTGTGGAGACAAATTCCTTATTGAAAAAGGAAAAGATTACTCCCAGGTTGGGAGGGAGCACTGATATGTTATGGACAATCATTTTTCAGTTTGAAAAATGGTCCAGGATGAGCATTTCCTTTCCAGTTCGGAAAGTGGTTTGATATTTCTAACCGACAGGCATTTTCCAGTTCGGAAAATGGTCCAAATCGAACAATCATTTTTGTAATGAAAATGGTCTGATAGATTGTTGATGTACCATAGATATCGATTCCCCTTATGGCTAGTGTGGGGGAATGGTCTAGGACAATCATTCGTCTTGTTAGTCACTCTGAGAAGTGGTCAAGTAGAATGGTTTGCCTTATCGAGCAATCATTCTTTCGAAGTTCATAATTGTGAGTAGTTTCGAAGAATGGTATGTTTTGGAGGTTGGTGCAGGACAGTCATTTCCATTAGGAAATGGTCCGAACAGTCATTCCCTAGGGTAGACTCATTCTCTCCGGGTTGCACTATGATTAGTTCCGGAGGAATGGCCCAGTTAAGTGAATGGTCTAGGCTCAGAAATCAGGGACAACTATTCTTCTATGCTTGAGAAGAATAGTCTAGATAGCCCATGTTTGATGTTTTACCTTCTGAGGGCAGATGCTCTTCCAGATATCACATAGGTGAGTGGAAGAATGGCCCATATGAATCAGTTTATATCATGATTTTTTTTTATGCAGGTTGATATCAGATGATATGATTGTTGTGGAGACTGTATGTCTCTGGAAAATAGATGTATTCTATTGTGGTGGATGTGTTCCACTAGTTTTGACTATGCGTCATTGATTAAGTAGTCGTGTGCTACTTGGTGTGGTTGTGTACCACTGGATAGTAGTTGTGTACTACTATGGATAGACACATTTGTGTTCTATTGAATGACATTGTTCTGATTACCATGAAGACTATTATTAGTGTTGGAAATGATTATCAGCTAGATGGATAGTCAGTGTGTTGGTGGATAAACATTCTCCAGGAGGAAAATGGTCTAGGACATTTATTCTTCTAGGACATATGTCTGGATTAGAAGAATAGTCCTTGTAGCCCATGGTGTGGCTTCCAACATCTGTTGGAATAGTTATTCTTCTAGGACATATGTCCGGATTAGAAGAATGGTTCTTGTATCACTCTGTGGAGTGAGTGACTTATCCAACATCATGCCTAATTACTCAGATGGAGTATGGATTTGAGAGATAATACAATTGATGTTATCAGATGATACTAATAGTGATGATGGTGCTCGTGATTTGATCATGAGATAACATGTGTGGCTATGATGATGCTATCGGTTGAATGGTATGTTTGTGCTCAAGACCATTACCTTTAAATACCTCCCTAGCTAGGAGGGAGTGTTGATATTATGGTAGCTACGGGAGGTATTAAACCTCCATGTGTAACCCTAACAAGAATAGAATATTCTGGGAAGCAAGAAGAAACCCTAAAGCATTGAACATAACCCTAGAAAACAAGTCGGCTAAAGAAAATAATTAATATTGAGTTTTTATCCTCCAGAAAGAGAAGTCGGCCCAGACAGCTAAGGAAGAGTAGCATAAATACAGGATGCCAGAGCTCATTTGGACACACATAACTCGTAACTACAGAAATCTAGTGTGAACTGAAGAAATTTAGTAAGTGCGCAAGTCTGGAGAGTAGCAGCAGCTGCAATTACTGCAACTTGTATTTTCAATTTTTAGGCTTGGACTTTCTCTTGGTTACGGTTTGGAATTTCTACCTTGTGCGCTAGCTCTAGAGAGAGGTACGCGACATTGATTGGCTATTAAGCCTAGGGTTTGCTTCTAGAATTATTCTCTATCAAGGTTAAGGTGCTTCGGGGTGACTTCGACCTATGGTTGGGTGACAATATTGCTATATTGTCTATGGTTAAACGAGCACACCTACTTTTCTAACATATATATCATAAACAATAGAAAACAAATGTGATTCCAGTGTTGAATAGAAAACAAATGTGATTCCAATGTTTTACTTGTTTCACAATTATAATCTTGAAGAATGTAAAGCACTAAGATTCCATGAAGTGAAATAAGATTAAATTATGTTTAGGACACTTGCAATGTTTATGATAGACTTGGGTCTCCCAAAATTTCCAACAAAACAATTAAAAGGAAACCACTTCGGAAGTGTCAATTTCATCGTGTATAGTAAAAAGTTTATAATATTTATAATATAATCAAAATATAGATATTATCAACATAGTTACATTTTAACCTTGATCTAATTTAAGAAAATAAAAACTATTTATCTTATAACCACTTGAATATCATGTAAACAAATTGGAAATGAGCTTCTTGGAACCAGAGCTAATTCCAATAGACTGTATAAGCATTACATTATATTAGGATTCATTGTCCTTTTCGTCAAAAACACATCCCTATCAATTGTGATTCTTTGAAATTTTCGTGTTTAAAAAATATGATTCTTTGAAATTTTCGTGTTTAAAAAATAAGAAATACAAGTGTACCATTCTTTTTTAAACAATTCCAAATACCATGCATATGAGACTCCGCTTACTCATGCTTCTGCGGTTCCACATATACTCGATATTTTAACTTCACTCTACCAACCAACTAAACCAAGGGGCCAATTGTGATCAAATTAATATGCATACCATGAAGAAGCATTGGCACCTTCACTTTAGGGGTTCCACCCAAGCCCATGCACCCTCACCACATGACCAAAGATATGGCATAATCTATGCCCCGTACATGTTCTACACATTTTCAAGGTCAAATTCAAATGACATAACTTTAGGTTTCTATATCTGTGCCATATTTTCAAGGTCAAATTCTAATGAGATCTGTCATATGTGCTATTCAAGTTGAGCTGGTTGAGATATGGAACAATAATTGAAATTTAAACCTCATCACCTCCTCAATATTTTAACTTCATTATACCAACTAACTAAACCATAGGAAAATTAATATTATATAATTAACAATTTTGAAAATTAAATAAATATCAATAATATGTTGATTTTAAAATTAATTATACAAATATTTAAATAAGCTGAAAACAAATAAGTCCATTTTAAAATTAATTATATATAATATTTAAATAAAGTGAAAATAAATAAATACCTCACTCTGAATTTGAACTTGTGATCTCTTAGAAGGAAAGACATGTTCTTAACCATTAGGCCCACTCACACTATATTATATAATTAATTATTTTGAAAATTAAATAAATATCAATAATAACATGTTGGTTTTAAAATTAATTATATATAACATTTAAATAAGATGAAAAAAAATAAATACTCATGAGTCTCACTCCTTGTTAGAATCATTGAATTTCTTGGAAAACAAAAAATAAAGCCATTGAATAACGAACTCCAACCACAACAAGGTTCTCCATACCATTGACATGTTAAAAAGTTAGTTAAACAAAAAGTTAATGGTATTACTATTTCCAAGCTTTTCCTAAAAATTCATGAAGTACAATGAAATTTGTCACTCACATGCACTATTTTAGTGTGAAGGTTTATTCATGGTATATGTGGATTTTATAATAATAAATTTCATATTATGAGAAATTATACAAAGAATAGTTAGGGGGTTTGGTGCTTCAACGAAGGTTTTTCCTTGTTTTTCCATGGGTGAATTTAATAAGCACTTTGGATGGAAGGAACAATTCCACTCTCGAGAACTTGTCATTGGGAGTGAATGAATCATTACTAGTGCAAATTGTTGAAGCAATGACTCGCTCATGTGCTTTGAGCTATAGAGTTTATTTGAATCCATGGCTTCCAACCTCTATTTGAATTGTACGGGTGACCCATGAAAATGTCACGATACACAACAACAATCTATTTCCTCCTACTCCAATATTCCTTGGAAGATTTTCTTTATATATCACCATTGTGTTATTCTTGAAATCTCCATTATGGACATCTCAAGACCTTCTACATCACATCCTTCCATCATACATGCATTCAATTTCACCCAACTTGAATACCTTTTGAAGTATTCATTTTCATCAAAAAACAAATCCCTTGATCTGTGAACAACATAACCACCTTGCTTCACTTCAACGTTTCCTTTCCCCCACTTCAATGATATGCTAAAATTAGTCTTTTGTTTTATTTCATTTTCATATCAAATTATGATTTGATATCTGACTAACAAATAACTTTAGATGATATATAGAATTGAAAAATATACACATGTAACATCTTTTGTTTTTTCTATATATTTGGAAAAAAATATTCCCCTCAATTCTCTATATTATCTTTGTTTCATAGTCTATTCTCTCACTAAATATGTTTGTGATAAAAACATATGTTACTTTGTTTTTTTTCAGTGTTCTCTTTCCCTCGCTTAGGGGTATGCTAGTAGGTATTGTCATACAATATTTAATTAAAAATATTAAGAAAATAAAAAATCCCTACAAGTGCCACAACCATCACTTTAATTTATCATTTAATGTGATCATTCTTGATATAAGAGATATCATTATTTTAATACATTCTTGATGTAAAAGATATAATATTATTTTAATCCATTTGTACTCCATTCCCTCATGCTTTAGTACTTCATTGATTTGCTAGTACCTCATGTTTTAGCTATCACTTTAGTCTCATTTAATGAATTGTCTTTATTTTAACTAAAAACATAAATTTTAGGATTTTTGGCCTAACGTGTATGTTTCAATAAATTTAGAACATCAAATTGTTATTAATACTATTTTTTTTTCATTTCCAATAACTTAATATCATTTATGTAAGTCAATTATAAGAAAGTGTAACTTAATAATCAATTGGAATATATATTATGGTTTTTCATTGTCAATTACATAAGTCAATTATAAGAAAGTGTAACGCAGTTTTCACATTCCTTATTCCTTCAATTATCATAATGCTTATGACTATAATGACTACAATATTAACAGACTGTACTTTTCTATCTAATTTTTCAAATAAAAATTGTTTATCAACTCTCCCAACTTTCTTTCAAAATTCTTGTAATAAACCTAAACCCAAAACTAGATAACAATATATTTTCAACTTCACAATTAAATTCATTTGCATTTATTTTGTATAAAGAATGAACTTATACTTTTCCTATTTCACAATCTTAAAAATCTATGTGTTTGAAAGTCGAGAGACTACATGTGTCTATGTAACCCTTTCTACTATGAAAAGTCTATGCTATTGTAGTAAAACACATATTTAACTTTGATTCAAGACATCTAGGGTTTAGTTGTTTAAATAAATCCATGCTAATGTAGTGAAAATATCATCATTTATATTTTGGTTCACTGATATTTGCTAGTGTAAAGCTTAAATATGCATATTTATTTTAAAGTTGAAAGATGCATATGACTCTAAGGATATGAATTTTGTAATGTTTGAAATTGTGGTTTCTCGTTCAAGATATCTTTATTTTTTTTGTTGACGTGATATAAATTCTTGAATCTAAATGACGATTGAACTAAATGTTTCCATCTTACTTGCAAATTGTAATAGCATCATTTAGGATCTATACAACTTAGGTACCTACAAATTTGATATCTATGGTGTGACACTTATGGGATGCCTACCTGAGCAACAAACACTTCATGGGAAGTCTGAACTGGATGGTTATATCATTGAATTGAACCAAGCGGCGTTGGGATACAACAAGAAACTGAAAGCAGACATCACTAGCCTCAGAGCTCAGTTTCAGATATTACAGTGGTGTATATCGACATCTACGAATCATTCTTGGATATAGTGAGAAATCCTGTCAAATATTGTACGAGTTGTAAATTACAACTTTCCTTTAAAACATGAAAATCAAACTTAGATCAACATTTTTGGAAGTAAAGCTTGGCATAAAAACATGGTATTATTAGCATTAATGTGCCTCAACGTCTTTCAAATTACCCAAAGCAAGGCGGTTTGTGTTTAAAATAAATAAGTATTAGTCCATCATACTTATACTTTGTGTGAAAATATACATACAAACTTGTTTTCAAATTACTCAAAGCAAGGTGATATGTGTTTAAAATTAATAATTATTAGTCCATCATACTTATACTTTGTGTTAAAATATACATACAAATGTGTTTAAAATTAGTTCATGATCGTATGATACATATGATAAATACATTAATTACTATTTCCCATTTTAGGATATTTGTGCACAATGATATAATTTCTATTTCTTTTTTTGGATTTCTCAAGCTCCATATCATACTCTAGTTTGTTTAAATTACAATTATAAAATACATACAACTATCATGTTGAAACATATTTAAGAGGAAGGTATAAGAAACTTTGCTGCTAATTTCACTTGTGTTTGTATTTATTTTCTTAATATTCAACTTTGGGTGGTTGTGAAAGTTGATTTGATAACATATCTTCCACTTCAATATTTACATCATTGTTGTACTATGTTACTTGTCAATACAAACCAATAGTGCATCCGCATATCCAACAAATCCTCCACCGTGATAATGAATTTACTCCACTCATAGAAGAAAGGCATCATGATCTTGTTTCACTGATATTACACATACTGAACAATTCTACTCTAGAATCGTGTTGTCTTGTCATTAGACAAGACTGTTAGCAACAATCTGTGAAAGATGCAGTGTCAAAGAAATATATTTCCCATAATAAAAATTAGCATGTCCATAAATTTTCCCATTTCTCCTCTGAAATCAAATGTTTCCAACATTCCAAATCTTTCATATTCTCCTCCCCTGCAATTTGCAACAATGCTACTTATCAAAAAATTGGTTCCAAATCCATAGAGTGTAGTCCTCACTGGACTCAATTGCAATAAGATGCAGCCAAGTACATTATATATTCTCTCATATTAGAAATAAAATAGCCAAATCAAATCAGCCAAGAGGCTCGACGGGACTTGCGCATCTTACAGACATTTTAGGGCAACAACTTCATTGTCAGATCCATTGAAACCCATCAGACCTACATTATAACACACCCTCCATTATTTTTTGAAACTAGATTTGAACATTTTCATTATATATATAAAAAAAATGATGTGCCTAAACAATAACAAGAGTTCTTCAAAGAGTTTATGAAAACATTACATAATTCTAGTTCAGTAAATACAAACAAAAAGGTAGTTACTACCCTAGCATTCTAAGTATTATTGCAGGTGGCCTGAGGAACAAGCTGATATAAAATGCAAATAACAAAAAAAAAACATTCATACTGTAGATTTATTTCACATTGTTATGGTCTTCTAGCTCCTCTCCAACTTGGTGGTAGGCCTCATCTTCGATCTCCATAGGAACCTAGTTCCTTGTTTCAGCCTCAACCTCCCTACCATGCATGGAGCTTTGGGTGTCATTTTTGTTATAGGCCAGGGAAATATTTTCCGTTCGTTGAGCTAAAGTCAGATTCCGAAGCCTACCACACTCAACCATCAGAGTCTGAATCCTGCCACACTCGGCCTCCAACGTGTCTAATATACCCCTAAAACTTAGAAGGAGACTTAAAACATTGGCACTGTGGGAAATGTTGGCTCACTCTAGCTCTAGAATCTTGGTAGTGAGGACCAAAATGGCACTACTATTATCTTGCTCAATTTCCTCGTGCCTCCGAAGGATTTGTTTGAAATCTTGAGCATCTTCTCCAACCAATGTCTCCCCCTCTGCTTGCATTGTCTACAAGAAATTGCGAGCCTCAAACACTGCCCCCAGAACAATTCCATGGCCTGGCGAAAGGCCTCGGGCTTCCCAAACTTCACAACATTTCCTGCAATAAACCTCTGCTAGCAGAATCTAGTCAAAATCATTCTTCCCCTTGTTCACAACAACCATTACACCACTTGAAAAAAATGTTGAGGAACTCTCAAATTGATCCCACATTTTCCACAACAAATCCAAAGAGAATTCGCCACTGATTGAATGTTATTGCAACACCCACCTTCAGCTCCATCCTCAGCCAAGCCTCGGGGATGTAGATGTTGATATTATGGTATCTTCGAGAGCTATTAACCTCCATTTGTGACCTTTGATGAGATTAGAATATTCCAGGAAGAAATAAGAACCATTAAAGACTTGGACATAACCCTAGAAGTAAAGTCGGCTAAAGAGAATATTTTATATTGAGTATTTAGCCTCTAGAAAGAGAAGTCAACCCAGATTGCCTGGAAAGGGTAGTATAAATATATGGCGCCAGAGCTCATTTGATACACACAAGGCACAACTACAGAAATCCAGGAGTGCACAAGTCTGGGGAGCAGCTCCAGCTGCAGTTACTACAACCTATAATTTCGGTTTTTCTGGGTTGGACTTTCTAATAAGTCTTGGTTATGTTTTATTGGTGCATTAGCCTTGGTTGGGTATTGAATTTCTACCATAATTCTTATCTCTGTCAAGGTCAAGGTGCTCGGGGGTGGCATTCGTGCCTATGGTTGGGTGACAATATTGCTATATTGTTTATGGCTAAACGAGCACACCCACTTTTCTAACAAGTTATGGGCCCACACCTCCTTCATTCAGTCTAACTAGTGGAAGGAAGCTAAGCCATAAGGTTATCAAGCTCATTGAAGAACTGTCGTTAGGGTTTCTAGCAGGTGCAGTTATTGAAGCACTACCGCTAGGGTTACTAGCAGGTGCAGTTGCAAAATCCCTAAAACTCTTGCCCAACACCTTATGATGGAACGCCTTACTCAAGGATAATATATTCTAGTGCACCTCTTGGCACTTTGAGAAGGAAAAAACGTCAAGGTTGAGATTTTGGGTCAAAGCCAAAGTTTGACTAATTATCAGTCAACATAAATCATGAATGAAAGACAAATCATCTACACTATTCAGCTCTCACAGGAACTCTTGAAGATGACATGTGGATAATTGACAGTGGACCTTCCAGGGATATGAAAGGAGACCAAGTCAAACTCTCTAATTTGAATGAAAAGAGCACATCCTACAAGGTGGAACTTGGATATAAGAACACCTATCCAGTCGAAGGAAATGGTCAAGCCTCCATCAAATTGAAAAGATGTAACAATGTTCATTTGAGCAATGTCCTATATGTACCTAGTTTAGAAAAGAATCTTGTATCCATATTTTTCCTAGAAGACAAAGGAAACATAATAGCCTTTGTAGATGGAAAATTATTATCTTGGCCTAGAGACTCCATCATATATAATGCTAGAGTTATTGGAACCCGTGAAGGAAGACTATACAGACTACTAGAACGAAATGATGAAGCTCTTATACATTATGAAGTCAATCCTAATGAACTTTGTCATATAAGGTATGCTCATATCAACTATCAAGCATTACCTTTCCTCAAAAATATGGTTGAAGGAATACCAGAACTATAATCTACACATGAAGGCATTTGCAAAGGATGTGCTCTTGGTAAGAATGTTAAGAAACCATTCTCAAGCAACAATAATAGATCTAATACATTCAGATGCTTGTGTCCGATGTCAGTCAAATATCTAGGAGGTTCTCTTTACTATGTAATATTCATATATGATTACTCAAGAAAGACTTGTTTATATCTCTTGAAGACAAAGGACGAAGTTTTCAACAAGTTTCAAGAATTCAAAGCAAAGATAGAGAACCTCACAAATAAGAAAATCAAGACCCTGAGAATAGATAATAGAGGAGAATACACATCCAAGGATTTTGTTTCCTTTTGTAAATTGACAAGGGTTAAGAGGGAGCTAATTGTTCCTCATAATCCTCAACAAAATGGTGTAGCAGAAAGGAAGAACATATCTATTGAAGAAACTGTGAAGGCACTAATGAACGATCAAGGTTTATCTATGTATTTGTGGGGAGAAGCAGGAATGACTACAGTATATGTTCATAACATAAGTCTCCACCACATATTGAAGGATATGACTCCAGAAGAAGCCTTCTCAGGAAAGAAACCTAATGTGGAACACTTAAGAATCTTTGGATTCCATGTTTACATTCACATCCTCAAGGATAAAAGGAATAAATTAGAACCCTCAGGAAAGAAGGGAATATTTGTGGGATACAGTGAATCATCCAAAGCCTATAGAATAAATATCCCGGAAAAACACAAGGTTGAAGTCAGTAGAGACGTAACCTTGAATGAAAAGATGGCTTTCAAGAAATCCATAAAAGAAACTATAGAAGAAGAAGAGTATTAAGAGCCTAAAGAAGAAATCACATGTCTTCCAGAAAGTCAGAATGAAGAAACATAACAACTTGATCATCCGATGAAACCATATGAACCTATTGAATCTGTCATTGTACCAAAAACCAAGAAACGTCCATCTTGGCTTGAAGCTACTCTACATGAAGCAGAAAGACTCAAAACCCCAAGTTGCACCTTTAGAAAAAGAAAAAAGCCCAAAATATTCTCCAGCTATGCAGAATGTATGACAAAGATTCTAAATGAAGAACCCACCACATTTGAAGAGGCATCTCAGAAGAAACAATGGAAAGAAGCCATGACAAAAGAACACCAGTCCATCATGAAAAATTATGTATGGGAAATTGTTCCTAGACCCAAAGAAAAATCAGTAGTAACTTCAAAATGGGTCTATAAGATCAAACATGCAACAGACAGAAGCGTGGACAAATACAAAGAAAGGTTCATAGCTAGAGGGTTCTCCCAGAAGAAGGGATAAGACTATGATGAGACATTTTATCCTGTTTCCAGATATACTTCTATTAGAGCCATTATGTCTCTTGTTGCTTCCATGGGATGGAGTTTACACCAGATGGATGTAAAGACAACTTTTCTCAATGGGGCAATTGAAGAAGAAGTATACATTGAACAACCTCAAGGATTTGAAGTACATACTAGAGACACTCATGTTTGCAGATTAAAGAAATCCCTATATGGACTCAAGCAAGCTCCAAGAGCTTGGTATGCCAGAATAGACAACTACTTAAAAAGACTTGGTTTCTCCAAGAGTCATGCAGATCCAAATCTCTACTACAAAGTTGTGAACAAAGCACCTGCGATTCTACTGCTATATGTCGACAATTTATTCTTGACAGGTGAAGAGTCTCTCATCACCCAGTGTAAGAAGGAACTAGCTTATGAGTTCGATATGAAATATCCTGGTCTCATGCATTATTACTTGAGACTAGAAATATGGCAGAAGTGTGGTGAAGTATTCCTTGGACAAGGAAAGTATGCAGTGAAGATTCTTCAGAAGTTTGGAATGATGGATTGCAAATCCATGGACACTCCTATGATCAAAGATATAAGAAAAGTAGGAGACTCAGATTCCGATCCAATAGACTCGTCCCTATATCGACAATTGATTGGGTCATTGATGTAATTAATGAATACTCGACCAGATATTTTCTTTGTTGTAAACACCATAAGCCACTTCTAGGTGGAACCCAGACATGAGCATTGGATAGCTGCAAGGCATGTTCTAAGATATATTTGTGGAACACTAAACTATGGTTTAAGATATACCTCATCTAGTGATATACAACTTCATGGATTCACAGATTCAGATTGGGCATGGAGTGTAGAAGAAAAAAGGAGTACTTCAGGGATGTGTTTCAGCTTGGGCTCCCCTATGATATCTTGGGGCACTAGGAAACCAAATTCTGTCACACTCAGCACAAAAGAAGCAGAATATATCACAACATGTGAGGCATGTACAAAAGCAGTATGGTTGAGAAAGATGATTTCTGGATTATTTGATCAGGTTCCAGATTCTACCATAATATACTGTGACAATTAGAGTTGTATAAGGCTATATGAACACCCAGTGTTTCATGAATGGTCGAAACACATTGAGATCAAATACTACTTTATTTGAGACAAAGTCTGGGAAGGAGAAGTGAAGCTCCATTATATCTCCACAGATGAGAAGACAACATATATTTTGACAAAGCCTTTTTCCAGGATAAAGTTTGCATACTTACAAGACAAGTTGGGGATCGTGGAAATAACTTCCTTAGCTAAAAGGGAAGATATGGATCTCCAGGTTGGGAGGGAGCACTGATATATCATTGATTTATGCACAATAATTTTCTAGTTTGGAAAATGGTCCAGGATGGGCAGTTCCTTTCTAGTTCGGAAAGTTCACAGTTGTGAGCAGTTTCGAAGAATGGTTCATTTTGGAGGTTGGTGCAGGACATACATTTCCTTAGGAAATGGTTCAAACAATCATTCCCTAGGGAAGACTCATTCTCTCCAGGTTGCACTATGTTTAGTTCCAGAGGAATGGCCCAGTTAGGTGAATGGTCCAAGTTCAACAATCATTGACAGATATTCCCTAGGGCAAACTCATTCTATCCAGGTTGCACTATGATTAGTGTCAGAGGAATGGTCCAATTAGGTGAATGGTCTAGGCTCAGAAATCAGGGACAATTATTCTTCCATGCTTGGGAAGAATAGTCCAGATAGCCCATGGTTTATGCTTTTACTGTATGAGGGAAGATGCTCTTCCATATCTCACAGATGTGAGTGGAAGAATGGCCCATATGACTCAACTTGTATCATGATATTGTTTATGCAGGTTTATATCAGATGATATGACTGATGTAGAAACTGTATGTCTCTGGACAATAGTTGTATACTACTGTGGGGGATGTGTTCCACTAATTGTGACTATATGTCACTGGTTAGTAGCCACGTGCTATTTGGTATGGTTTTGTACCACTAGATAGTAGTTATGTACTACTATGGATAAACACAATTTTTTTCTATCAAATGACATTGTACTGATTATCCAGTTGGATAATGTTGAAGGTGCTCGTGATTTGATCATGAGTTAGCCTGTGTGTCTATGACGATGCTACCGATTGAATGGTTTGTTTGTGCTCAAGACCATTTCCTTTTACACCTCCCTAGCTAGGAGGGAGTGTTGATATCATGGTAGATACGGGAGTTATTAACCTCCACTTGTGACCTTTGATGAGATTAGAATATTCCAGGAAGCAAGAAGAACCCTAAAAGACTTGGACATAACCCTAGAAGTAAAGTCGGCTAAAGAGAATATTTTATATTGAGTCTTTAGCCTCCAGAAAGAGAAGTCGGTCCAGACAACCTAGAAAGAGCAATATAAATATAAGGCGCCAAAGCTCATTTGATACACACAAGTCGCAATTGCATAAATCCAGTAGTGCGGAAGTCTGGGGAGCAGCTACAACTGCAGCTACTATAACCTGTAATTTTGGTCTTTTGGGGTTGGATTTTCTAATCAGTCTTGGTTATCTTTGCTTGGTGCATTAGCCTTGGTTGGCTATTGAATTGCTACCCGAATTCTTTTCTTTGTCAAGGTCAACGTGCTCGGGGGTGGAATTCATGCCTATGGTTGGGTGACAATATTTCTATATTGTCTATGGTTAAACAATTACACCCACTTTTCTAACAGTAGATTCTACACAAAGACCTATGATGATAACTCCCATATGCTTCCTGTAATACCCCAAGGACATGCCCCAATTTCATTATGAATTGTAATTATGTTTTATAGGATGGTGAGCCAAGTTTATATAAGCGAGTGGGCTTATGTGCTTATTAGGCCAGAGAGCCTAAGTGTTTAAGGCCAAGAGCCTAATTTTTGTACATGTAATGATCCACATTATTAATATAAAAACACCTTTGGTGTGGATCGACCACGATGAATGAGTGATGGGGGAATACGATTCCACAAAGTTTGGATAAGGGAGAGGGGGCTGAAAGGATGGGAGAAGGGATAAGCTTAAGAGCTTAAGTCCTTGGGAATAATAATAAAAAATTATTCCAAAGCTGTGTAAATGTTTATGTTTTACCCTAAGTTCCTGGAAGGGGGAACGTGTGCAAAATGGGGATCATGTAGCCCCAGGGAGACAAGTTTTGACCTGGACGCATGCGGTTAAAACCAGAGAAGTGATTCGTGTTGGGGGTTCGACCTCCCATTCTCTATCCTCCGTCTAAACTCACGGATGTTCAGGATCGACCTCTGTTTTCTCGGTTTTGTTTTGGGGAATCCTTACCTGAACCGTTAAGCCTCTACGTGGAATCTCTGTACACCCTCACGCATCCCCAAAACCTGAGTCGTGAGTCTGTCTTGTATTGTTGGTTGGGAAAACCAAAAGTCCCATATTTACTGAGCCTGGTTATGCTGTAGCGTCTGACTGTCACCAGTTTGGGAAAGCTCATGTCTGTGTTTCCCGTGGACTGTTATGACTGCACAGTGCTTGACCGTGGGTGGCTTGTTGGCCAGTGTATGTTTGTGTTGAGCCTCGTAGTTGCCCGACTACGTTGGAACCTGAGTTGAAGGAAACAGGTTGTCTGACCTGTGTGTAACACTCTCTCCAGATGAGGGAGGTGGTTGCAGTTGAAGAGGCAGGTTGCCAATCCTGTGAGAAACTCTCTCTAGGTGAGAGAGTGCACGGAGGAAGTGAGAACTCCTGGAAGGGGTCCTGTAGCTACTATAGAACTTTGAGACTTCCGGTCTGGTCTGTTGCTGAAGCCCAAGGCAAGGGAGGTTAGCAACCAAAGAACTGACTTGGTGACAGTGAAGGTGTATACTCCTGGGGTGGGACAGGCATGTGGGGAATGAGAGTCTGTGAGTAGTGGGCATAAGTGGCTCCTGGGAGAGAATCCTTCCTCTGTAACTGTGTGTCTTCCCATCGACCTTGCCTAGCCTAGGATTCCCTTCCCAGTGGAGCTTAGTCCCAGCTCGGGGGTGACCTACTACTGAGAGTGATGAGTAGTGCGATCTAAGGCTGGGAGGTTCGTGGAAGGTCTACACGCAGTTCGTGGATTACATCAAGTTTCAAAGATAAGTATCAGTTTTTTCTTGATACTATGTTTTGCGTGCCTGTGATGCTGATATGTTATTATGTATTCTATTGCGCATATGAATTATTGTTAATGTTCTTGATGAATTATATTAGTAGTAATCATGTACTTACTCTGAGTTGTTTGATTAAATATGTTAATTATATTTACTATGCATGTTTTATATATAAGTATGAGAATGTTCCACGTAGTAGCGTTCCCCGGAAAGTGGGTTGATGGCCGGGGACGTTACACTTCCCACGTTCCATTTCCACCAATTTAACACCCCTGTGAACCATTAATTTAATTAAATGCAAGCAAGCTTGCTTATGCCTATATCCCCTTAACCAACTAATATATATGCGCGACCATCGAGTTAGCCACACAATATGTCCTTTGTAGACACACGTCATCGACCCATCATTAATAAAGTGCTCCTCCATTAACCATCTAAGAGATAGGGAGAGAATGAAAGTCCCCATTTTGCAAAATTTTCCTCGTATGCAAAGTGGATTCCAGCTTGGCCTAGGCATTTGCTTCATCATGCAATGTTCTCCTTATATGATATAAGGAAATGTGGTCAAACTGAAGGCCAAGTTGCTTGATTTGTGCCACCGGAACTTGTAGTTGGTGCCCTTCATAATTCGACTGAAAATTAATGGCTCAAATGATAATCATTGAATCCCCGAAGACCATCAATGTCCTAATTCCCCGAAATTTGGCGATATTTAATCCACACCAAAAAGAATAGGCCTTGGTGATATTGTTAGTCCCCTGCCCGAGAACCTAGGAATAATTTACCATCTTGTTCCCCCTAGGATGATGTAGACTCCCACCCTCTCCTACCACTCCTAGGTTATTTTTTGAAGCCCCATTAAAAAAATGGGGAGTGATAGTTTCGTTGCATCCTCCAAACTAGGAATTCTATTGGCCGCTTTCCTAATTTGCAATGGTGGGGACATTCCAACTTTGTTGGAGTGAGACGAGTCAACAAATCTTCTTCCAAATTATCTAGTGCCATGTCCTGAGAATGTATTCTCCCATGCAAGTATTCAACCATGAGAGTAGTTTCTTTGGATGCTATTTTCCTAGGCTGTCTCCCTTCGTTATTGAATATTTTCTTGTTCCTAAACATGCAAATTTTCTAACATAGAAACTTGGGTATGGTTTTCCATATTATCTGAAAGGTTTTCTTTTTTATAAAGGATCCACTGCACAATTTCTCACAATGTAGGAACATCTCTTCCCATGATGTCGACCTTCCCACCTTCTTATTTAATCTCCCTAAAGCTTAGTCCCATACTTCAAGAGCATAATGGAATTCAAGAAAAAGATGGCAAGTAGATTCTTCCTAACTGGAACATAAAACACATCATGTCGGGCTGACTATACCTCTTCTCTTTAAATTTTCTATCGTGAGTATATTCCCGTATGCCAAAGTCTAGCAAAACAAGTTTAGCTTCGGTAGACTATGACTACACCATATATTTTTCCAAAGGTGTGATTTGTGAGTTGAAATGAAGGGTTCTATAAGAGATTTGTATCTTGCTTAGACAGTGAAGTGAGAAACCCCCCATCCTCTCTGATCAAACCCATATTTTTTCAGGGAGGCACAACTAGATAGAGCCTGAACTAGCTCATCAAATAGATTAACTAGAGGCTCTAGGGGGAATCCGAGCTTCCAACCTTTCCAAACCCCTGAAATATTTTCCCATTCAAAGATATCAAAGAGAGCGAGAAGATTCATTTCTTCCATCCACCTTTTTAAGGACACTATATCCTCTCTATTAGATATAGCTATCCTCCTGTTGATAATATCTATCCACGAATTCACACGCTTCCCATTCCCTTGAGCCCAAGTTAAGCCGAACCAAATTAAGGGAATAGATGCTTTGATTAGTTTAAATATGGGGGACCTTTTCTTCCTTTTTAGTAGATTTTCTACACATCTAAATATGGAGCCTGTAAAATACTTTTTCCATAATACCTTTTTCCACCAATCTAGGGAATCAATGACCATTCTCCACAAGATTTTTTCTCCAAGAGCTAGATTCATCAACGTTGGGTCCTTTTCCCAGAAGGTTACCAACCACACGTTTTGATTCCAATCTATCATTGAACGCTTTAGTTGTAATGATGTACAATAAGGGGGATAACAAACATCCTTTCCTCAAACCCCTCTTACCTGGAAAAATGAGGTTAGACAACCATTGACAAGGGGGGCTATCCATGGAGAACTAACATAAGATGTTATCCAACAAACAAAGTTAGCATTAAAATCAAATTTAACTAAAATTTTAAATAAAAAGGCATACCTTACCTAGTCAAAGGCATTGATCATGTCTAATTTAATTACCATTCCATTTTTTTTGGCCTCAAAACTGGAATGTGTCTCTTCCTTCTCTAAAACAATGTTATCTACAATTTACAGACTTTGCATGAATCCCCCTTGGTTCTTTGAGATGAGATTTGGCATTATCTTTTTTAAACGTATCGCTATTATTTTTGTCATTATTTTGTATGATGCATTACATAGAGATATGGGTGGAACCTATTAAAATTTGAAAGGTTGGACCCCTTTGGGACTAAATCTAGGAAAGATGAATTTGTGCTTCCTCCCAATCTACAAATTCTTTGTGCAAACAACAACATTCTTTTTAAATATCGCTTGATTGTGTCACAAAAAAACATGTAAAAAGAGATTGTGAATCCATCAGGCCCAAGGGCGTTGTTAGGATCAAGAGACCATATCACTTTTCTGATTTCATCTTCCTCTGTGGACCTGTTGAGTTCATTATTCTCAGCGCTGGAAATGACTACCAGAATTTGTTCGATCATCTCAACCTCTTGGCCTAGATCAATAAATTCCTCCTCTTTATAGAAGCCATTGAAATGGAGGTATGTTACTGCTTTGATGTCCTCAAATTTAGTTAGCTCAGTGCCATCATCCACTGTAATTTCTCTGACATTATTCTTGAACAATTGATCTTTCATTTGCTTGTGGAAGAAGCTGGAGTTTTGATCCCCGAACTTTATCCATAGGCTAGATGACTTGAGACACCAATGTTCCTCGTCATCCCTTATTGCCTTTTGAAATTTTGATTGTAGGTATTCCTCTTGATGTTGTAGTTGTCTAGAGATCTCTTCCTCCTCCATCTTGTCTTGCAATTCTGCTAGCATCACTCTTATCCTCTCTTTTTCCATAGATGGGGATACAAAATTGTTTTTTTACCAATCTTTTAGTGCAAGTTTGGTCAATCTTATTTTTTTCTCCCAAATATAGATCGAGGTTCTAGGAATCCAAGTTTTCCACACTTCTGTGACTTGCTCAACTACCTCTAAATTATTTACCCAAAGAGGATATGGGTCTATGGATATGGGTATATGGTCAAATGTGATGGAAGGAACAATTTGAGACTTGAAAGAATAATCCTAAAGAAGAAAGTTGCTATGAACTAAAAAATGGTCCAACCTTTTAGCAATGTGACCTGGGCCTGCTCGCTTGTTGGTCCAAGTAAACTTCCCCTTGTCTAATTCGATGTCCTCTAAATCCCAATCTTTTATTAGATCCTCAATACTCTCACTCGAGGGGTCCCAAACTACATGACCCCCTCTCTTTTAAGCATTGTGTAGGATAGTATTTTAATTGTGTACTAGTATACAATCATGAAAAAACTTGGAATTGGAGAGATTTGAAAGACTCCCAACAACGCTCATTTTCCACATAATTAACCAACATATAAATATTGAAAATGCTGAAATATTTTTGCAATTTGAATGATTTTGAATCTTGAGAATTTGAGACTTAACTCTTGAGGATTCCATAAAGAGCAAAGTCCCCCCAATGTTCCCCTATAATCTTCTACAATTCCTTCAGACGATATCCACGGTTGTTTACTCATTTGGATTGCATCTTTTGACTTCATTTTGGTCTCTTGGATGAGGAGAACCATAGGCTTTTCCATCTTGACTAAATCCTTAATCGTAGCATCCTTTTGGGTGCAACCTAGGCCCCTACAATTCCAAGAGATTATCTTCATTATTTACTAGAGGGTTCTGAACCACCTTCCTTAGATGGTGGGTTGTTCCCAATGACTATGACAGTTTTCTGGCCTAGACCCATTATTCTTTCAATTGTCCTCTGCAAGCCCATCATAATGTCCTTGTTCACTTGTTCCTTTCTCACAATGTGAGCAAGTTTCCTTACAGATTGCCCTAGCACAGTTTCCTCTGACCCCTCATCTTTTGAATCCTCCCTCTTTGATCTGAAGTTTTTTGATCCTTTATGCTTGTTTTCAATGATCATTGATTCTGCATCCTTGAAGTTTTCTACTTCTTCCATGCCCATATTGGTAAGCTCTTTCATTTCTTTTCCAAACTTCTTCTTGCCTGCCCTTGCGTAATCTTCATTTGGGATCTTTTCCCTCTCTTGCGGTAGCTTATCCGAACTCTCATTTACATTTCACGGATCATCAAAACTTTGGACTCAAGGTGGATCCTTCCCACTAGGGTTTCTCATAAGATTCGAGAAGTTTAAATCAACTGTGTCACCCTTCAGCTCACCCTCTGGTTGTGAAAGAATCACAAACCGATTATTGACCATCATGACACCTCCCAAAGCAGAATGTGGAGGCTTCAAAGAGTAATCCTTAGGCCATCCTATAGATTTGATACGAGAGGAGATTGGAGCTTTCATGGATAGAGCTTGGGCTCTCGCTCCCAAATTGACATTCAAGCCTGGTTTTCGACAAACCACCCTCCATTGATCTTCCTTTTCTCTATATACCACCTTAACGAGTTGCTAATGCATCTAAGGGCTTCATCACTCCAGCAGTGCGTGCAGAGGGAGGTGAGGTAACCTCACCCAGACAAGAACAGCTAAGAGAATGTCATTCTCCATATTACCGGAGACCACCTATTCAAATACATACCCGTGGCTCCAACAAAGTACTGCCCGCTGTGGAAAATCAGATCACAGTCCTCCTTGAATTCGAAGAGGAAAGCATAAAATCCTCTGCTGCAAAAAATGATTCAGCTGCCCTTTTACATGGGGTTTTCAGTATTTTTAACCCAAGAATCCACAGTCCTCTGGGATGGCCAGATACCAGTAAACTGTCCAATCAGTTCTCTATCCGCAAATGCCAACGCCTTACGCCTGGTTGAGGTCCGGGGAAGCTTTACCCCCGGAACTTCTTCAATCCTAAGACCTGGCATAACCATTGCGCGGAAGGCCAGAGCCTCTTCATCCGAGGAGGACACCTCCAATATCCTTCACAGAAACTACGCTAGCTTAGTGTTTCGATCTCACACACTCGGCTCTCGAATAACTCTAACAGACTCTCCATTCTTGATATCAATGCCTAAATTCAGTAGGCATGTGAAGACGGGTTCCACTAAATAGTGCAGAAGATGTTTTCTGGTGCTTTGGAACATTTGACAATATATATTATGAACCATAGAACACAAATGATGTTGGAAGTATAAGCTGGGGCACAGATTCCGTAAGCCTACCTTGCAATGAATCAAAGGAACGAAGCGCGTGGCAGTGCAGATTGGATCAGTAAAGCGATTTCGTCAGTCCAACGAGAGAGTCTCTCCAAATGAATGAACAGTCTCCGAATCATCAGAAGCACAATCGCATAACACAGAGAGCTCAATAACCCCATGGGATCACTAAATAAGCTTTCAATTAAATTCAATTCAATAGAATGGACTGGACTGATGATGATGATCTGGAATTGGATATGAAATCTCGTTCTCGGCTAAATGTTCACGCACTTCTCTCCCTTTCTTCCATGCATATGCTGGGAGTGTATAACAGTGCATATAATAATTGAAGGGAAGAAATAAAGTTTACCATGAACATAAATCGATGAGGAGTTCTTTGCCGGTCCACTATTTTATTCATATCAACTGGCAAAGTTTTTCCTCTTGTATGTTAATAGTATTTCTATTGTTAAGATCCAAACCCGGAGGGTCACTCATAATGATTAAAAAATTCAAAATTAGGTTTAGATTCCGAGGATCCAAATCCGGAAGGTGACTGATAATGATGAAAAAATTCAGAATTAGATTTAGATTCAGAGGATACAAATCCGGAAGGTGACTGATAATGATGAAAAAATTCAAAATTAGATTTGGATTCTGAATCCAAATCCGGAAGATGACTATTAATGATAAAAAATTCAAATTAGATTTAGATTCCGAGGATCCAAATCCGGAAGRTGACTRTTAATGATAAAAAATTCAAATTAGATTTAGATTCCGAGGATCCAAATCCGGAAGGTGACTGATAATGATAAAAAAATTCAAAAGTAGATTTAGATTCCGAGGATCCAAATCCGGAAGGTGACTAATAATGATTAAAAAATTGAAAATCCAGTTGTTATCAGTTTGGATTTTCCGGATTCAATTCCGGAGGGTGACCATCCATTAATCACGAAAAAAAACAAAAAACAAAATTAAATTTAGATTCTCACGATCGAATTCCAGAAGGGGATTAACAATGATTAAATTTTTTCAAATTGTAGTTGTTATCTATTAGAGCTTTGAAATTTATTCATAATGCTATCACAATCATACATAACGAACAGTATCTAGAGGCCAGCCACTTGCCACTTGTTCCAGCCACCTGTTTCATCAAACAAGTGGAAACCGGAACAGCTGGCTGCAAGAAGAGAGAATCTTGAACCTGGAAATAAAAAAATTTGTAGTATTTTGACAATTACATTACATAAAGTGAAATACAATTCAATCCATGATTATATTGAAATATTGAAATATATTGACTCCCATGATTATATTGAAATATATACAATTCAATCCAAAACATCCAAACTAATATATTACAAATGTGTTATAATCTAGTTTTTCACCTTTTGAATTTACAACGACCCTTTGAGATATCGATGCTCCACAATATGATATTGGGGTCATAATAAAATAGGGAGGTTACCCAATGACCTATCACTTTTATACTTTGATAGACTCCAATATGAAGTGAAACACCAATGACAAAGAATTTTATGCTCTTTTGTAGGTATTGAAGAAATGGCACCATTACATTCTAGGTCATGAAACCATTTTTCATGTCTATCATCATACCCCAATATTTTTGAATTCTTGGTCTCTAATTTAGGATCAATGTCATATTAAATGGGTCTCCTACATACAATAGTTTCATTTTATCATTAATTTAATATAACCCAATATTTTAAATTGGGTGGAAGACATGTTCAGTCTCCCTCCACCTCAAGTACTTAATGTTTTGGATGTTTGTTGCATTGCCAATGAAGCTTGGAAATAATTGTATGCTACCAATTCTTTCTTTGGGTTATTTTGGAAACCATTAAATCATAYCATTGAGATTAATCATACAYCCTTATTGTATTATTCTATTGGAATGGTTGGTTGTATAATCTAAATCAATTGTGCACTCACTCTTGAYTGCTTAGTTCTCATTYAGGAGGCTCGTGCCTCTTCCTGTGGTACTCGTTTTGGAACACTTAAGGCATTACACCATCTACAAATACATTTATTCTATCCCTTTATGCAACAAAAAWTAGATTCTTTTATTAGGTGTTTCCCTCATTGCAAACAAGAAAAACTATCCAATAATAAACATGGCTTATACTAGAAACTACTCATCCCATATCAATCTTAGGAGTCTTTGTTTATAAATTTTATTAGACATGCCCTACTAATGACCTTCAAGAAGCAAGAAGCATGATTACATATTTTTTGTGGTGTTCCATTTCTCCAAAATGGAAATCTTTATCCCCTACACCAAGATCACTTGATCATAGTAGTCAACTAAGTTGTTTTCCTCCCACATATAGTCTTATTTTGGCCTCCCACTCAACATTATGGCCAAAAAATTATTCCCACTTCCCCAACACCTTTTGGAAAACCCTTTGGCAATTATTGGTTTGCCAAATTCATTTTTCTACTACTTTTAATCTACAAATAGATGGTCAGACGAAAGTGGTCAATTGGAGCTTGGTGCACACCCTTGATATTTACTACACCAAGAATAAACAATGGAATTATTATTTACATGTTTTCAATCACAATTATTGTTATAACATATTTTTCCACCCTCGTGGCTTAGATGCCTCTATTTGGCCTTTATCCATTTAATATTGATCCCTTACAGCTTGGGAACCCCTTGAAATCTTCCCCAAAAACCTCCTTTATGTTCCACACACTCTTTTCACTCATCAAAGGAGTGTGTACACACTCTTTTCCTTTAGGAAGGGAATGTGTGCCTTGAAAACTGGACAATTGTTTTTAAAAAAAGAAGAAAATTACACTCTCTTGAGAAGGGTTTATGGGAAAACTATTTTTGTAACATTCCAAAACCCATGAAAAATGGTATAAACAATCTTGAAATGGTATACAAAGAGAGCTAATTGAAGGTTTGGTAGGAAGCGCTAATCGATAGCAAAGTTATCCTCTCACCTAGAGAAGTCAAATCTTGTCATATCCGTGGGGTTATTATGACCATATTCCCCCAATAATCCCATGTTTAATTGTATCACCTCCCATTCTTGTTTTTAGGCCTATAACTCTTTGGTTGTCCTCACACTCAAATATAGAGTATTTTTGGAGTTCGAAGTAGTCGTAAGTGGCCACATGGACATAAGAATCTAGACAACGGTGATGGAAAATGCTGACAACAAGTTCAAGTACATTTCTATTTATTGTTGTTGTTTATTATAAAATGAAGATCTCTCTTATTTCCCTCCTCTAAACACTGTGTATTTTTTGGTAATTATATCTCCTTTTAGAATTTGTAGAGGAATCAACTTACCTGATAAAGTTGTTTAGGGTAGTTATTTTATGTTCACTTCTTTTTACCAAAATTTTGAGGAAGGTTTTTTGTTTCTTTATGTGCATGTCTACAATCTTGGATAGGATTGAGGACAATTGGAGAAAGGACAAATAGCAAGAATAATCTCCAACTAGCCATATGAACGAGGTAGGTCCCCTCGTAACTAACTGGTAGTTATCGAAAGTTCATCATAGGATACCTTAGGGAAAGATTTGCATTATTCTTTGAATTTCACTCTATTAATGGTTTTCCTTAGACATGGCATAGATTTAATCCACAAAATTTAATATTAGGTTTTCTATGGGTATATTTTGGACAATAAACCATCAATTTATATTATGGTTACCAAACAATTTCCCCTTATGGGTTGTTCATCTCTCTTCCTCCACTGTCTCACTTCACTAGAACCATGAGCAGTACCAAGCATTCTCCTATTTTCATAAGTTGGATAGAATCGATTCCTAGGTTAGTGATTCCCTTCACACCTCCCAGGATAATTATAAATACCTCCAAGATAATCATCAGGTGTCTATTCACTTTTACATGGATGGAAGTACACCCTTGTAACCTCTATTGTTACCCCTTCGAATAACACTACATCTGACAACACCTATATATGACATTACCTTCCATGTGTCCTAAGGTATATTGTAATCCCTCTAGGCACACTTGAAACTAACCTTACATAAAAATATGGCCCTCTTGTTGATATGGTACATTGAGAAAAATAGTTAGGGAGATCACTCTCGCATATCAAGGAATCAGGTAGTATGGCTAAGTGTATGGTCTATTCTTCGTAGTAAGTGCCATGAAATTTTTGGCCAAGTACTATTATTGGAAACCCTTTAGTATATCAAAGAAATATAACATTTGACACTCTTTTTTCATGAGGACCTTTAAAACCCTAACCTTTGTAGTAAGTCAATGAAATTCCTACATCTATGAGTATATAAGGAACTTGGGAATTTTGTCAACATAGTAATATTTGATGGGGAGTAATACTCCCACTAGTGTTAAGAAAAAATCATTCTTATGGGTCCTATTGACACAAATGTGGGAGACTTATCTCAAAAGAATCCTTATGTTGTGTTGCTCACATGGGTATACCTCTATAGTAACCATTTTTTTGTGGTCCTAACACTAAAATGTTCATGATATATCTCAAAAGACTTATCTCAAGCCACTATTTGTATTGAACTATGTTGAGGATAACACCTTGATAAGATGAAGGATATTTATTGGTCCCATGGCCCATAATCGCAACATGTCAAGCATGACCGACCTACAAAATAAGTACCAACAAATTGATTCTGAAACATATTCTAAGATTTTTGAGCTTGATACTACATTTAAATAACTCTCACCAAAGATTGATTGATAAGGGGGAAAGAACAAACAACTTCTAGAATACTTATGTACATTCTTTAGTGTGAATATGCCTGACCCACACATAGATCCAACCAAGGGGTATTTTGCAAACGTAGAGTAACACACTCACGTGCTCTTTTCAGATCACCATCACCCACCCTTTCAAGATCATAATGCATGGCATTGATTTCCAAAGGTATGTATGAGCAAGTTTGATGGTTATAAAACCTCTAGATGGGTTACATAGATGGAATGTTGTTTCTCTCTCCATGGAAAACATAGTTACCAAATTGACAAGAGTTGTGACCTCAAAATGAAAACTCAAGCCCTAAAAACCTATATTTTTAGGTCAAAAACACCAAACTCAAACCCTCTCTCGAAAAGTGGTGCTACTAATAGAACCCCCCTTTTTTAAGGGTTAAAATTACCACATTTTGCAACTATGGCCTTAACAATATCATGATGTTTTTGACAAAAACCTTAAAATCAACCCCCAATTTGAAAAGTGGTGCTAACAACAACACCATTTTTTTATTTTTGAGGTTAAAAATACAACTTATTTGAAACCTTTGGACTTGAAAATCGATGGTGTTTCAAGTAAACCTTAAAATAGACCACTAAATCAAAAAATTGTGGTCCCAATAGCTACACCTTTTTTCAAGGGAGAAACTTGCAATTTTTTTGAAATCCTATCCTAGACAACTGGTACCCTTAGAACCAAAATCGTAAGACCAACTACATAATCGAAAAGAGGTGCTATCAATAGCACCTCTTTTTTGGGGGGGGGGTGAGAGGAGGAGGGTGCTTAAAATTGAAACATTTTAGAAACCACAACGTGAAAAATTAGCATTGTTCAAACAAATAGTAAAAAACAAAAAACAAAAAAAAAACAAAAGGGAAAACTCTTAACAATAAAAAAACAAGATTATTTTAAACAAAAATTAAACACACACACACACACACACACATATTCAATTGAGTTTAGTTGGGGTGGTTGGAAGGAATGATAATGATCCCCACTTAAATTCAATTCTCCTGAAAAACATGTTGAGCTCTTAAAAGAGTATATTATTATAATGATTGGCTTTGTAATATATATATATATATAACCACCACTTTTAAAATGAAAAAAAAAATGAAAATATTAAAAAATTAAAAATTAAAATACATTAAAAATAATAATAAAAATCTAATATTTTTTTTTAATAAACATATAAAAACAATTAAAAAGATTAAAACAATTTTAAAAATAAAATTTAAAAAAAATTAAAACCTTAAAATAATTTAAACAAAGTTTTAACAATTTTTTAAAGTAAAAAATCAATTAAAAAAATAAAAATAAAAAACTAAAATAAAATAATTAAAAAAATATTTTGTGGCATGATGTGGAGTGTCTCCTTAAATCATTATGCGTTTCATAATTTATACACACTTCACATCCAAAAAGTTTAACTAAAAATAAAAACCTTCACACTCTAATATTTTTTTTTTAAATACAATGCTAAAAAAAAANTATTTTGTGGCATGATGTGGAGTGTCTCCTTAAATCATTATGCGTTTCATAATTTATACACACTTCACATCCAAAAAGTTTAACTAAAAATAAAAACCTTCACACTCTAATATTTTTTTTTTAAATACAATGCTAAAAAAAAATTGTATGATAATAACATTCTCTCCCACACTCTCTCACTAATCAAAGAATGAGAGAAAGGGAATTATCACATTTTATTATAATATTGGAGATTTTATATGTCATAGTCTAAACATTTTAAGTTTTTTTTTTTTTTTTGGTGATATTTTATAGTCATATAGAAATCCAACCATAAATTATTGGATCTACATATTTGAGTGGTTAATTTTGTATAATTCAAATGACCTAATGGTTTTTCGGCATGTTGAATCCATTTCTACATTGAGAAATGCAATTTAAATAACAAAAAATTGTGATTTGATGTGGTCACATTACGGTACAAAGAGCTAAAACATAGAATAGTTAGGCAAAGCTTTTATTATGTTCAATTTTTTGAGTGGATACTCTATTATCATTAGGGACAAATAAAATTGAAATAATAATAGAAAATAACTCTTGATGAGANTGTGGTCACATTACGGTACAAAGAGCTAAAACATAGAATAGTTAGGCAAAGCTTTTATTATGTTCAATTTTTTGAGTGGATACTCTATTATCATTAGGGACAAATAAAATTGAAATAATAATAGAAAATAACTCTTGATGAGATATTTATAGGATTAAGAATTAAAATTAATTGTTTTGGACAAAAATTTTTAACAGTGATGAAAAATGATTAAAATAGTAAAAGAGACGTTGAGCATAAAAACTCTTTAATGTTAATGGTAAAATTAAAAAAAGGTTTTAAAAAAAATAGAATTTATTAAGTTTATAAATCCAAGAAACGAAAAAATGATTGTATAATTTTTTTTTAATTATTATAATGTTTATCAATTTCCACCACTTATCAAAATAAGAAAAGAATAATAAAATTTTAAATATAATTTTACTTTGATCTAAGTAAATAACTTTAGCAAATACCTTTAGCAAATGACATGATTAGATTTATGGAGTGATGGACTATCTTTGCAAGCCATTACTAGCATGACCCTATGACTTGGAAAGAGCCAAGATGTCTCAAACCCACTTTACCCACTTCTATCATGGGGCTTGATTGATAGAGTAAATTAGAACGTTTCAAATATGAATTATGTATCATAATATTCATAATTGTGTAATGCGAACTACAACGACACCATTGCAAGACCTTTCATTTATAGCCGTCAAGAGCCTTGATGTGCCATTGGGCTTCCTTGATTGCAAGGGCTTGATTGATAGACTAGATTATAAGGTTTTGAATATGCATTATATATCATAATATTAATTTATTTAAATAAATATCGATAATAATAAAATTATAATGTAAATAAAATATTTTAATTTTAGTTTTAAGATGTGTTTCAATTTTTATTTTAAAATATTTTTATAAGTAGATGTGTAATTCTTTTTATGTTCAATGTAGAGTTGGCATCAAATATTTNATTTAGAAAACACAATTTACTAAATCAAGTATTTTATTGATATTTAATTTAAGTCATAGGTTAAAGATTTTAAAATGATGATTTTTTTGGGATATTTATCTAAAATCTTGGGAGAAATTTTTGGATTCCTAGATTTGAGTGATCATTTCTGTAAAATTCAAGTGTCATGATTTTTCAGCATGCTGAATCCATTTCTCCATTCAAAAATAAATTTTGAACAACAAAAAATAATTATTTATATAAATTTATATCATCAAATTTTATAAAAAAAAACCATTTCGTAAAACCGCTAGCCAAGATAGGTGAAACATGGGTGTCAATTACCGTTCACGCTATAAATTCCATTTCATACATGCACAACGTATGCATCCATAGAAGAGAGAAAAAAGCATGGAAGTGGGGGACATAGCAGAGATCGAGACTTCATATTAATTAACGTCCAGATCATCATCATCCTCACAGGTCGATTCCATTGCACTAATTTGAATCGAAAACTGTTTTAGTAACTCCATGGGGTTTTGCGGCTCTCTATGTCATGCGATGGGGCTACTGATGATTCCGAGGATGTTCATCCATTTGGATCGGCTCTATGTTTGCGTTGAAGAAATTGCTTTACTCATCGATTCGTTTTTAAATGGACGCGACCACTAATACTCATTGAACTGAGCATTCTCTCACTCATACTTTTGAATAGTATTTATTTTCAAACAGTTCACAATATATTGTAAGATGTCCTGAGCCTACAGCAGGCCTAGACTTGTATTGTTGATAGAAGTACATGATTTTTATACTTAGAAAAATCCTGGTTTAGTCGGGGGCATTTATCTTGTTCATAGAAAACCATTATCATTATCAGTAGGCAGCCAAAAAAAATGCTAGTATTTTGTAATGCTTTCTGTAATGTACATGGCATGGGTTTAAAGGTACTTGGTATGCAGGTTTCCATTAGAGGGGATGGAAACTGTGTAAAATTTTGAAATGTTGAAAGTTTTGAGTGTACAGTCCAATGAAGCTAGAGCTACTCTAATTTGTTTCATAGAGGTAATCTCCTCACAATCTTTTTTTTTTTTCTTTTCCAGTTGAGATTCTTAGGTTCAGTTGTTTCAGCTATTTCGCTACCAATATAAGCTAATGCAAATTGTACCCGGCATGCATCTTATTGCAGTTGCGCCCAGTGAAAGAATATAACATTAGATGGACTCTGGGAATAATCACAGCAGTGTTGCAGACTGTAATGGCAGCAGTGTTGCAGACTGCATGGAAGGAGAATGTTAAAGATTTGGGATATTGAAATTTTTTAAATAATAATAAAAAAAATTAAGTAAGCGAAAGCTCTAGAATTGGTTGAGGAAAGGTT
>SNQJ01S0040220.1:14609-34764 GCA_010110895.2 Picea sitchensis
TAGATCGTGTGTGTGTGTGTGTGTGACACATAAGTATATTTGACTTCTATAGATCCAACTCAACAATAATCATGGACCCAAATTCTTGAAACTCTATTGGTTTTTGAATTCCAACTCATCCATGCAAATTTTTCTTATGAGGCCCATTTTAGACCCCAAATTTACTTTAATGCAAGCCTTGCCTTCGTAGTTTTCACATACTCAAAGGTTCCATCGCATTTAGCAAAAATCCCCTTAACCTTTCATCCTTTGGAACCCTTTGTGAATGTTTAAAACCTTTGTCTTTTCTTCCATGTTCAAACCACATTCGAAAACTTTTCTTGCATCCTTATTCCTCCTTCACTTGTTTGAGTTAGTGCCTTAGCTCGATTTCAATACCCATACCAATTTCTCAAACAAACCCTTTATCACTTATTTGAACTATTTCCTTAGCCCAATTTCAAGATGGGACCAATTCCTCAATCGAGTCCCTTCTCATTTGTTCCAAGTGTTGCCTTGGCCCGATTTCAATGACCAAGCTTGATTCCTTGAATCGATCCCCCTTCTCACTGTTTGAATTGTTGCCTTGGCCTGATTTCAAAGATAAATCCCAATTCCTCAAATCAAGCCCCCTTTGTACTATTCAAGTTGATTCCTTGGCCCGATTTCAAAGATTGATCATGATTCCTCAAATCGATCGCCCTTCTCACTGTTCGAACAATTGCATTGGCTCAATTTCAAAGATCGGGAACAATTACTCAAATCAAACCCCCTTCTCATTGTTTGAGTTGATTCCTTGGCCCAATTTCAACAATCAAGCTCAATTCCTCAAATATGCCCTCCATCACCTAAATTCAAATGTCTTCGAATGCATCCAAATTTGAAGGCAAATAAAGGTATGTACTTCAAAGAAATGGGTGGACCTATGAAGAGAAGAACCTTGGCAAGGAATCTCCACGCGGGAAGCATAGCCATTTTAAGTTGGAACTCGCACACGTAACCCTAATTTCACAATATTAAGAGAGAATGATGCCCCCAAAGCACAAGTTGACAAAGAGTTCGATTAATAGCCCATGGGATTGAAGGATTAAAAAAGAGTGGTGGCCCCAAAGCTTAAGTTAACAAAGATTTTGGTTTGCATCTCGTGATAAATTGAAGTTTCTCATTGATTTCCCCAAAGATGTTTTCCTAACTGAATATTGGGTGTGCTTTTTCACCAACAATGAATTAGTAAGAGAGATTTTTCTTTTACACGGGAAGTTTTGTCATTTTGAAAGTTAATTTTTTTACTAGTTGAAGAGGGTGAAATGGAGGTACATGGCGTTGGAAATTAAAGATTTTCCTAGAGTATGACGGTTTTGCAATAGCAAATAACATTCTCCTTCTTCCACTTCTCATCTCTTTCATTCGTATTCTCTTTGTAAGCATTTTCTGAGTGACAAACTCTGTAAAGGGAAGCAAGCAGGATCAGAACAGTGATTATGTAATCCCAACCCCTGGTGCATTTTTTTGTCTAAATCGAATGGTTGTTTCAAATATGAGACTCTATAGTACCGAACACTGGAACTACTATTTGATTAATGAACTGTTGGATTTATTATAAAATCGGGACCAAGGTTGTTTCCATTGGTCAATAATAAATTCAAGCAAGTTATGATGGTTTTTTCTCCTTAATCTTCTATTTTACATCATGTTGAATAAGCTAATAGATATATTCTTGTCTTTCTCATTGGTTTTCTGCCTGATAAATATCTGCTAGGAAAGTAGTTATGTCTCCTCTTATACCCATATTTGTTATTTTATGAGTTATTTACCAAGCTATCCTAGATTATGGTACCCATGGTTTAGAATATCATTCCTATGGTTGAATATTGTTGAACCCACCTATTGGTTGGCCCTTTTTTAATTTCCTCCAAATTAAAATTCAACATCCTATTCATATTCTAAATCAATAGCAGAGATTGACTCCATGCTCAACCACCAAACCTAATAGTTTCTAGTANTCTTGTCTTTCTCATTGGTTTTCTGCCTGATAAATATCTGCTAGGAAAGTAGTTATGTCTCCTCTTATACCCATATTTGTTATTTTATGAGTTATTTACCAAGCTATCCTAGATTATGGTACCCATGGTTTAGAATATCATTCATATGGTTGAATATTGTTGAACCCACCTATTGGTTGGCCCTTTTTTAATTTCCTCCAAATTAAAATTCAACATCCTATTCATATTCTAAATCAATAGCAGAGATTGACTCCATGCTCAACCACCAAACATAATAGTTTCTAGTAACCTCGAGGGACTCTACTTATGAGCTTCTATGTCAACAACATGCCTTAGATTGATGCTTCCACAGACTAAGCTAAACCTTGGGGCTCAACATATACCATGTATGTGTGTGTACACGCGCACACACACAGATATATATATATATATATATATATATATATATATATATATATATATATATATATAAACCATGTGTGTGTGTAGTCCAAGTGGGTTAGCTCAATTAGTTCAAACGAATTGTTTCAAGGTAGAGTTCACCATGGGGTCTCCAATTCAAAGCCCAATAAGTTATCAGTTGTTATTATGGCTATGGATGAGTTATCGTGTGTGTGTGGACATACATACATACATATATATATATATATATATATATATATATATATATAGTCCAAGTGGGTTAGCTCAATTAGTCCAAACGACTTCTTTCAAGGTAGAGTTCACCATGGAGTCTCCAATTTGAATCCCACTAAATTACCAGTTGCTATTATGGCTAGTGGATGAGCTAACCTCCGTCCAAATATTCTAATGAAATAGGGGGGACACCATGAGTTTTTCCTTATATATATACACGTTGGGTAATCTCATGGGAAATATCACTCATGTATTTAAATATTTTAATAATCAAAGAAACATTAAATCATTCCCTTCATATTAACAACTCGTACATTTGCTATTTAGTAATCAACATTGTATACCCACATGAATCATAAATGAGACAAAGAAGTAACATAACAGAACAAATAGTAAGAACACTTATCTTAAGCAAGAAAACTTATCTTACTCAAGTATGTCCATGGAAATTGTCCAAGATAAGCATACTCAATGCCCAACCATAGGTGTCCAACATAGACACCAACCCTGAGCTGGGGTATGAATCGACAAGGGCAAAGGGAAGATTCTATAGGATTTATCTATGTCAATGCTACCCACAACGCTCAACAATCAACCAATTGTCATGCTACAAGTTAATCCAAGCATCTCACCTCACCTCCAACCGTCCATAACACCAACACGGCCCATCCCTTCTCTACCACACAATCCCTTAAGAAATCACCTCAACAAGTTCTCTATTGTAGGCAAGAAGATTCCAAAATGTTGATTTCCCTCAAGTAAATGCCTCTTATGGTAGCCATAGAATTTTATACTCAAGATTTGGCATAGGAATTTCTCACAATCCAAGCATCCTTTCCCCATCCTCAATCTCTCTACAACCATCCCCTTTAATTTAGCATTCCCACAACATAACAAWTTTWTTTTTTGGTTATTTCAATGGAAGTGAAACAAGAAGAAACTATATCACTATGTATGAGCACTTTTAAGAGMAATGGGTAATACAAGAAAGATAGCTAAAAGAATAATTCCAAAGGTTGTTCTAAAAATGGAGGAATGATCCATAATACACATGGAAACATTATTTCCCAACACAAATCCTCCACTTCCCCTCTTGTCCACATAAYAGCCCTTCTCTACTTCGAGAAACCATTCCATGAACTATTTAATTATTAATCATCAAAGTGGATTCACATCAAATACATCTCAATTTAGAAAACATATGAAAATATCATGTCCATGTCCAAGTGTTTGTTTACTCAACACACATGGCTATAGACACAAGCAAAAATGGTTGTTGCATATAAACACATATCTATATAATTAAACATGCAAAACTCCAAAGGACCTAAGAAGGGTATTACAACACGGTACATTCATTATCTCCAAGGTGACAAGAATATTTTTTCTCTCTATGGGACAACACACATGCAATAAAGGTGACAGATTTGTCCAAAATAGGATTGGTTGGCCAGGGTGTGATAAGACATAATATTTCCCTCAACATTGTAGAGGAAAGCTTCTCCATCTTTATCTATAATGGGAATAGAGAACTTTTTAAAGGTGTTTCGCAATCATTCTAAGGTGGTCGGGTAAAATAAGAGATCTCCATTTCTCATAGAAATGTCATAAACAACACAACAAAAATGCTTTCACATCACAGCATTGAGAAACCAACCAAAATAAAGGCACATATACATTGAAAAACCAACGAAATAAGGGCACATTCTTTACACACAAACACAACACACTTTACAAGGTTAACAAGTACACACTCTTTAGTGCTATTTGGGAAACAAACATTTACATCAATGTTACCAATATCACAATAATATTGAAATATCGTGATATATCGTCCAACTTTTGTAGAGACAATATTATTGCCCCAAAAATCACTATATTTTTTTATCAAAGATATTACCACAATATATTGAAAATATCTCAATATTTTCCAATATTATTGTGGGTCAATGGAAAACATTGCTTTGTCTAGGACAATTACGCTTTAAGACCCGATTTTTGGTTTTTTTCCCCTCATTTTGAAAAACAGAGGTAGGGGATTAAGCATTGAGGATTTTGTCACCGCTTTTCATTGAGCTAACAAGGGGAAATTCGATGTTGTCATCACCATTAACCAAGATATCATGTAGTGGGGATTAAGTCGGATCTACCATTACCATATTCTCGGGTTTGTATAGAAATTTTTGCTTGCATTTTCTTTGTTTTTCAAGATTTAGCCTAGGGTTTGCAATTTCTAGCTTTGCCTCTTCTTGCATATTTTTAATGAGATATTTAACCCTTATCTAGGCCTGATTTATTATTAATTACACCATTGTTTTGTGTGCCCTAGGTTTAATCATTTCCCCACAAAAATGCCAAAGGCACTAGACCCACTATGGGAGTATGGTGACCCATTTGACCCTCATAATCAATAGAGAGTGAGGTGCAAGTTGTGTGCAAAGGAAATGAACAACGGAATTAGTCTCTTGAAATACCACCTTACCAAAATTACAAGGGGGAAAGTGGAAATTTACCCCACATATACCCTAGAAAATGTCCATATTGCCACTCAATCGATTCTTGATGTCACAAGAAAAAAGATGAGAAGGAATCACTGAGGCTCGAAATGGAATCAAGAGAATTTGTAAGAAGTGTGGAAACCACAACCTTCTCAAGGGTGGGGAAAATCTTGAGAAGTGAAACCCAATCCTCAACCACACCTCCCACAATGCCCTCAGAAACCTCACCTTTCTTTGTGAAAAATTCAAATCCTAGGGCACAACCTTCTATTAGGTCGTTGGTTAAAATAAGTGAGAAGAGAATGTTGATAAGATTGCAACTAGATGTTTTCTATGGAGTGGCATTCCTTTCAACATTTCCAAGAACAACCCGATCTACTAGTGAATGTTTGAAGTCATTTCTATTGTTGGCCTGGGGTACAAGGGTCCTTCTTATGAGAAGTGGAGAAGGATTCTCCTTCAAGGGGAAAAAACCAATTCCACTTGGAGATTGGATGAGCTTAAGGAATCATGGGAGGTCATCAGATGCATTATGATGTCAGACGATTGCACAAATGGGAAGGACATGACCATTCTCAATCTCTTGGTTAATTGTCCCAAGGGGGTAACGCATATAAAATATGTCAATGCATCTACGTATGTTGAAGATGCGTAGTGATTATCTAAGTTGTTGGATGGGTTCACCCGAGAGATAGGTCCATAGTGTGTTGTCCGATTCAATACATATAACGTTGTTGATTATGTATTTTCTCCCAATTTCTTATGGAGAGGTATCGAACCTTATATTGGACTCCTTGCACCACCAATTACATTGATTTGATTTTAGACAATATGGGAAAAGTTTTTTACATCAAGGATATCATTGAATCGACAAGATGTAGCACCAAATATGTGTGTGTGTGTGTGTGTGTGTGTGTGTGTGTGTGTGTTCTTATCCTAATGAGACGGTTCACGAGAACAATGAGTGGGTGCATCTCACAATCACACATGCTGCCACTAGCTTCATTTATCTTCAATCTCTCCTCACTTCTATGTTAGAGGTGAAGAGAATGTTTCTTTAAAATGAATGGGATGCTTGTGTAAACAGTGGTAAGCATGGTGGGAAAAGTTTATTGGATCAATGATATCATTGAATCAACTAGGGGCATCACACACACACACACACACACACACACACACACATATATATATATTGTTATCCTGATGAGACAATTCACAAGAACAAATAGTTAGTGTGTCCCATCATCACACATTTCACCACTAGCTTCATTTCTCTTCAATCTCTCCTCACTTCTATGTTGGAGGTGAAGAAAATGTGTCTTTCAAATGAGTGGGATGCTTGTGTATACACTGGTAAATAGGATGGGAAAACCATAGTCTGGCTTGTGTACCAAAAGAGTTTTCGGAAAAGAGTCCAAGATGTGTGTGCCATTATCAAACCTTTAGTAAAGGTCCTTCACTTGGTTGACGTTGACATGCCCACAATGGGCTACTTGTATTAGGCCATGGATAGGACCAAGGAAGTTGTCCATATGTACTATGAGCATAAGGGGGAGGATGGATTCACCAAATGATTTGAGATATGTAAGTTGATTGATGAGCGACGAAATGATACTCTCCATCATCCCATTCATGCAACAGAGCTTCACCTCATCCTCGTGTTCTCTTACTCCTATGGATTTAGACTTGAAATTGAAGTTATGGATGTATTCCTCCAATGTGTTCACGGGATGGTGCGCACTCCCGCTAAGCAATCTGAGATTTCCAAACAAATGGAGGTATATAGGCTTTCCACTAAGACAAATGGTTATGACATGGATGTCCAAGACAAGACCACTAGGATGCCAGGTAAAATTCAATTTGTTTCAAACTTTCAAATTTCAATGTTTTTCCTTTCTATCTATTTGTTACTCAATGGACCCCACATTCACCAACAAATTTTGGCAGGAACTATTTAAAATTCAAGGTACACATCTGAATATGAGCATTGTACATCATCTTCAAACCAATGGTCAAACGAAAGTGGTCAACAAGTGCCTAGAAACCTATTGGAGACATTTTGCTTTCAAAAATCCCCACGAATGGGCATAATGGCTTCCCCTTGTTGAATGGTGGTACAACACCACTTATCATGGAGCTACAAAAATGGCACCATATGAAGTTGTTTATGGCCCAAAACCCTTATCAATGACATCATATGTATCAGGCACCTCCAAGGTTCATGCAGTAGATAAAGCATTTCACACCAGAGAAACCATTATCCGTATCCTCAAGGACAACTTGTTTATGGCACAAAATCGAATGAAACAAGTTAATCAACATAGATCTGAATGTTCTTATAATGAAGGGGGTCAAGTGTTTCTTTGTCTACAGCCTTATAAATAGAAATCACTCAAAAATAAAGCTCCCCAAAAGCTAGCTCTCAAGTTCTATGGTCCCTATCAAATCATACAATGCATTGGTCAGGTCACCTACAAGCTATCTCTCCCAACCCACTCCAAGATTCATCCAATCTTTCATGTGTCTTGTTTGAAGAAAATTGTGGGATCAAATTGCAAGGTTCAAACAACCCCCCATAAATTTATAAATAATGTTCCATTTGGATCCTACCAAAAGCAGTATTGGAGCAACAATTGCGCCAACACACAATCAAGGAAGTATTGATCAAGTGGAAAGATATGCGACTAGAAGATGCCAAATGGGAACCGGTAGCAATTCTACAACAATTTCCTCTCCTTCGGCCTTGAGGACAACACTTCTTTTGAAAGGGACAGGGGGCAAGCATGTTAAGGTCCTACTATAACCCTCTTGCTTAGATACTTTATTATTGTGAGGCCACCTTCCGTGAATAAGGCACATTAAATAGTTAGTTAATAGTCATTCATTGTAATAAAGGGTCTTTTTTAGTAATAAGCCCAAAATTGATTAGTCGGTCCTCATTATAAGGGGCCCATAAGTAGTTAATATTCTCTATGGATAGTTATATATATATATATATATATATAGTAGAAGGTTATGTATTGTTTTGTCAAGAATTGTTATTGTATTTGAAGCATTGGTTTTGGAGGTTGCCCTATTGAAGAGACAAGTGAACATAGCTCTCTATTTTTATCGCCCTTTCTCTTGTGTTATTGGGTTTTACACTACATTTTATGTGGTTGATCTAAATTTTTCGAATTAAGTACACTACATAGGATGCCAAGTAAGCTTCAATTTGTTTCAAACTTTCAAATTTCAATGTTTTTCCTTTCTATCTATTTATTACTCAATGAAGTATAATTTGTTGTCTTTCTTTTCTATTTATTCATAGTTAATGTTTGTTAGACAAACTATGGTAGAAGAGTCCCAAATTTACAAAAACTTTCCATTTGGGCGCTCAACCAAACTTGTAGCACTTTAGGGGGCGAACACAATTGGAGTCTCTTTGAAAAAATACACTCCAAAAAAAACAAGTTTAAAATGTTCAAATTAGATATTTGAATTGTTATAATTCATTAGTTTTAAATTTTAATTTATCCCCTCACCCTTTAATTACATTATGACCCTCATACAAGTAAGATACTCAATACCCTAATGACATGGTCTATGTCTACTACAATCTCACGTTGTGGGTGAAGTGAATTAACAAAACACCTAACATATGTGATTAACACCATGACTCATGGATGGTAGCGGTCAAGAGGCATATCATAGAGGAATCACTTGAGTGGTTGAATCACGATGTCGATGTGCTAGAATATGTCATGTCCCCATTTTAGGGTTCCCTTGTTCTACAACTGGAGATAACTTCTGAGGCGTGTCGGTGAAGAAAAAGGGAGTTAGGGGGTTTATTTGATGTCACCTAGCTAGGAGATGTTATGTTTCTAAAGTGACATTTAACTAAAAGACAATAAAGTAACTTTTAGATTAATCGTTGCTAAACATTAGTAAAGTAACTTTAATATTTAAGTGAAAATTAAAAAGGGGGAATAAGGGTCATGTTTGATTTAGTCAAAAGGGGAAAAGTTTCTTGAAGGGCATGGAGGAAGAATAAAATGAGCAACGCTTCACTTTGGATTATGTTTTGGAGTGCTCTTAGAATCAATATTTTCATTAGGGTTTTGAAAAAACCCTTCCATTGTAGTTTAGTTTTGGTGGTGCAATAGCCACCCTAGCTAGACAAGGAGGAGGATCCATCATGGATCTTCATTGGAGCTTCATCTTGTGATTTGACTTCAGTTTTGGGTTGTAGTGATTTGCTTGGAGAGGTTGTGGCACTTGGAGGGTTTGATCTCATCTATTGAGGAGGCCATGGCATGATTCCAGGTTCTTGGCTTGTATTGTGTGTTCTTCATTGATGTATTGCAACTGCCATAGCAGCCATTGGAATGTTGTATTCATATCTCCATTCATAATAAAATACTCCATGATTCTCTTCTATTCCATGTGTATCTAGATTTCCTGCAATATGTTTGACGAAATGTCTTTAGTATAATGAATGCAAAGTATTTGTAGAAAAATGACATCCGAAAATAATATAATTGCATAGAAGATCATAATATCCAGTGTATCTCTATTGGGGATACTATAATGGTATCAGAGTTAGAGATCTTGTTAGCCTGAGAGGAAACAGTGATACCAAGGCCAATTTTTCTGGTGGTTGAGTCGATTTTCTTCCTTGGAGAATCGACATCTATTGTTGAGGGGATAATTTTTATCACATTGGTCAAGGTTCTTTTGTATTGAGCGAATCATATTTGTTACGGGTCGAGTTCTTTAGAGTTGGATCGTATTTTGTGCAAGGGTCGAGTTTAACTCCTTGCTAGGGCCGATTTTATCGTTGTTGGGCCATTCTTTTATTACTGGGGCGAGTTGTATACTAGTTGAGTCGAATTTATTGTGGTGAAGGCCGAAAACCCTTAGTTGTTGGGTGAGTTGATGGTAAAAGGGCCAAGTTTTTATTTGGGAAATCGATTTCCACTTGGACATATCGATTCCCTTCTTGGACAGGTCGTTCTTTGCTGGTATAGGCTGAACTTGTTGTTTGGAGGTTGAATCTTTTCCATTGGGCCGAGATCTCTCACTATGGATTGTTTCTTTGTTGTGTGGGGGGTTGAATCTCCGTCATTGGACCAAGATCTCCTTAGTTGGGTCGTTTTCTTAATTAGTTGAATTGTTTTCTTATATGTTGGGCCGAGTTACATGTTGGGGATCAAGTTTTTCCTTTTTGTTGTCCAAGATATACATTCGCAAGCCGAGTTGGGTGTGTGGGGCGAAATCCCTTAGCAACAAAGTGTATTCTAGTTGAACATGGGTTGTATTCTTGGTCGAAAGTGCCATAAAAAGCCATATTTCCTAGCAAAGTTGTGTACCTTATTTCTTAACCAATTTCTTCTTGTTGCGCAGAGTTCTTAATTGTTGGGAGGGTCGATTCTCATTTTTGGACTAAGCTTTTGTGATGTTAGGTTGATTTCATTGAGGCCAAGTGCATGGATGATAGAGCCAATTTTATTTGTTGATGAAGGAGTGTGCATTTGTAAGAACAGGGAAACAATGATTCTGGCCATATTTGTGAGTATAGCTTTGTAGCCATTGTAGTAAGGGTGGATAATAATAAAAATAATATTTTTTGCTGCCATACATTGTGAATCATGTTGTTTTATATATATTGAATACATTGTTATTGGCACCAACTATGTTTATCATTTACAAATCTAAACACTAAACCCAAGCCAACAGTTACATAAACAATAAACAGCATCATTAAACCATAACAGCTATAAATAGAGAGCATTTACAGTGGATCCAAGGTGTGAAACCCAAGCGTTTGACGAAAAATCTGTAACAGAAATAAGCTATAGCCCGCAGTAGAGAGGGTTATTAGGGGAAGTTGGGCACTTCCACCTACTGTTTGACAAAAGTTTATAACAATAGTAAAGAGGGATTGTACAGGGGTAAGAAAAGATGGAAAAAGAGCTCATGGATGATAGCAATTAAAAACATGTCTTACTACTACCAGGGGTATCTAGCATTGGGTGAGGAGATATGTGCAGTTTTTCCCTTTAAAGGCTATTACACCCTCAAATACGAAAGATGGCCCAAGAATTTGGACAAGGCTTCATTTAAAGGCATAGGGAAGAAATTGAAGAGAGATGAGCATGAAGCGCAGGTGGAGGAGCATGCATCTAGCCATGTGGAGGAGGTGTGCGTGAAGGAAAACCAAACATCAATATATGATACACCATTAGAGCTAACCGATGAGGCTGATGACACTAATGTGTTGGGTGGGAAAGATGAGGATGCAACATCTTGTCCTACTTATGATGACTATGAGAAAATGTTCCAATCATCCAATGTTGAGGATTCAACATCTCTCCCCGTGGATGATGCTTATGATGAGGGAGATTCAAGTGTGATAGCACCTACGCATGATGAGGATTCAACACCATATCCCCTTTATGACATGCATGATGTTGCAGGCATGATTGTACCAGAGTATGACGAAGACTGGGAGCTATGCGTGGAGAGTGAAAACAAAGGGGCTTAATTGGTGGATGAAATCTTGTATGAGAATGATAGTCCACATGAGTCCCATCACTGCACGGTATCATCTAGTGAGTCAATTGGTCTCTTGTGTGACATCCCATGCCATGTTGATGAAATAACATTGTGAGAATTGGAGAACCGATTATTGGTCACAAAGGAGCAAATTGTGCAAGTGTTGAGGAGGACAGATGGTGCTCGTAAGTTTGTTGAAGACCTTATGTGGAAAACCCAATTGGAGGAGAGACAAAGGGGAGTTGCAGAGGGAGTTTTTAGTATCCAATTAGGCATCATCAAATAAGCACTAGAGCAGGTGAAATCTGATTACTTGTAGTTGTTCATGGATAGAGACCTTGCTCTCAAATTCGCTAAAGAAGAGGAAAGGGAGGTTGAGGAGCTTTGTTACCAGTTGAGCTTGGCACGCTCTTCATTACTTACAATGGAGACTCCATCATCTTTGGCAACCATGACATGAGGGCATGAGTGGCACCCATGATTTGAGGGAGGAGCCTTTTTTGACGATCCCACATGAGGAGCATTCAGAGTTGCAGGTGCTAGAGGAGAGGTATGACACAAAGGGTTCTAACCATGCTCATGTTTTGCATTGTGGGGATCATGAGTCGCTTATGTTGGAGAACCCACTAAAGGCTCAAGGCTTAGCTATGGAGGAGATAGTTGAGCACATTCCTTGTGGATCAAGCCGCAAGAAAGTGTATTCATCCATAGATTGGGTGGACAGTTATATGATAGACATGGGCATGCTATGGGATACATGTTCAGGGGACGACAGTAGAGTGATGGATACAGTAGCACCTACAAGATACATGATGGTACAAGGAGATTTAGTGATGGGTAGCAATATGCAAGGGTATACATTGGCACACGGTAGTGTACAGTGGAGTTTTGGAGCGTTTCTTCCAGGGAGACCTCCTGACAGAATCTTCGAGCATACCATTGAGTTGAGGTTACCCAGGATCGGTGAGTGGATGGGTGAGCCTCGGGGAGCAGTGAATCCCTCAATGACCGAGCTTCATCTAGGATATCATCAGATGAGGGCTAGGGAGCAGGATAGTCACAAGTATGCTTCCAGACTTCATTATGATTTCTTGGTCATGCCCTTGGGGTTGACCAACGCACTAGTCACTTTCCAGTCTTGCAGGCAGTGGCAGAGACATCTATTGTTGTTACCTGATGTCCTCATTATATATAGCAAGACATGGGAGGTTCACCTAAGTCGGTTGGATGAAACATGTGGCATTATGGCCATGACCGAGGTCTTTCATTTGAACCATGTGATCAGTGCACAGAGTGCACAGGAGGAGATCCAGACTTTGTTGGAGTGGTTCACAGAGATTTCAGCAGGCATTGGGAGTAATGGACTTCCAATTTGGTGGTGGGATCCTGACATTCATCGGAGTGATAGAATGTTTCAGATGATGAGGATGATCGATAGGGTCGTGTCAGTGATTGGTTCGCGTCATCATGGGGATGACGTGAAAGGAGTTGTTGAGATTTGTTATGTATGGTGAGGCAAATTTTCCGTCACAATACCCAAGATCGAGTCTATCCGAAGGTTGCCAGACTTTGACTTCACTGTGATGTTTTTGAGAGACATGATCCAAGATAGTGAGTTCAATCCCTTCAGGGATTTTCGCTTGGGGGTCCAAGAGAGGATAGCGCAGTCTCAACATGGTGGTCAGACGGTAATGATCGGAGGGGTGCAACGTCGGTATGATGGTTCCTCTCGGAAGATTAGCTTGGGACCTTGGGACTGCAGTGTTTGATAGTTCGACAGTCGATGCAAATGAGATGGTCAGTTTTCACTTTCCAGAGTTTACTCATGGGATGCTTAGGATTGGTTGCTTGGAGGAATGGTTCTTTAAGAAGTTGATCGTGTTTGTGCAGTTTTTGATTGCCTGGCTTATCAAAGGAAGTCAGGTGGATTCTTCTGTTAGCACCTGGAAAATCAGAGCTATGAGTAGAGGGTGTTTCACATCATACAAGTTAGTTTGGGACCCTGGTGACTTTACTACTTATAGGCCAGTCCGAGAGAAGTTCGCATGGAGGGACTTTGCAAACAATGTGTTGAGAGATTTTCCAGATGATGCCTGGATGATTACAATAGGCTAGGGGTGCTGGAGTATTTGGGATTTCCCCTTTGATACCTGGAGATTAGCTGTCGTTGATGCCCTCTCAGTTTGTGACCACATAGACTTCTCTGTGATCTCTGATTTTAGAATTGGTTTTCCTGACTTCATTGAGATACATTTGCAGGATATGATCCTCGATAGTGGGGACGATTCTTTGAGGTACTACAACTTGTGGATGCAAGAGTGGAGGATGCAGTCTAGGCAGGTGGATCAGAGATTTATGATCAAAGTGGTGCAACGTCAACATGATGGGTCTTTTCTGGTGAGAGCATAGGACCCTAGGATTTTATGGGTTGACAATTTGGCAGCAAGTACATATGGGAGAGTCAATTGTTACTTTCAAGTGGCCCCTTGTGTTAGTACATTGCAAGGAAGTATTGTGGGTAGTAGGTGCTCTGCATCTTTTAGATTGGTTTGGGACCCAGGGATCATTATTAGTTTCAGTTTGGCTCAATTTGTTGTTCCAATGGGTGTGATGGCATTGCTCGAGGACAACAATCTTTGGGAAGGGAGGAATGTCATGTCCCCATTTTTTGGTTCCTCTGTTCTGTTTCAGTTTGGTTCAGTTTGTTGTTCCAATGGGTGTGATGGCATTGCTTGAGGACAACAATCTTTGGGAAGGGAGGAATGTCATGTCCCCGTTTTTTGGTTCCTCTATTCTGCAGTTGGAGATGACTTGTGAGGCTTGTCAGTGAAGAAAAAGGGAGTCAAGGGGCTTATTTGATGTCACCTAGCTAGGAAATGTTACGTTTCTAAAATGAAATTTAAGTAAAAGACGATAAAGTAACTTTTAGATTAATAGTTGCTAAACATTAGTAAAGTGACTTTAATCTTTAAGTGAAAATTAAAAGGGGGGAATAAGGGTCATGTTTGATTTAGTCAAAAGGGGAAAAGTTCTAGAAGGGCATGGAGGAAGAATAAAAGGAGTAGCGCTTCACTTTGGATTATGTTTTGGATTGATCTCTTTGGAGTGCTCTCAGAGCCAAGGTTTTCGTTAGGATTTTGGCAAAACCCTTCCATTGTAGTTTAGTTGTGGTGGTGCAATATCCATCCTAGCTAGACAAGGAGAAGGATACATCTTGGATCTTTATTGGAGCTTCATTTGTGATTTGACTTCAGTGTTGAGTTGTAGCAATTTGCTTGGAGAGGTTGTGGCACTTGGGGTTTGATCTCATCTATTGAGGAGGCCATGGCATGATTCCAGGTTTTTGGCTTATATTGTTTGTTTTTCATTGATGTATTGCAGTTGTCGTAGCAGTGATTGGATTGTTGTGTTCAGATCTTCATTCATAATAAAATACTCCATAATTCTCTTCTATTCCATGTGCATCTAGATTGCCCACAATATGTTTGATGAAATGTCTTTAATATAATGAATGCAAAGTATTTGTAGAAAAATGATAGCCATGAACAATATAATTGCATAGAAGATCATAATATCCAGCGTAGCTCTATTAGGGATATTACAAATAGGTGGCAAAGGGGGATGGAGGAAGCGGMGGATATTTCACTTCCAATGCAAACATATTTGAAAGAGATCGAGAGTGTCACACCACTACCTCCACAAAGACACACAACTAGCAAAAGACATTTAACTTTGGCTTACACCTCAACATCAACACCCACTACTTCTAGAGGAAGAGCATTGACCTTTGCCCATAAAAGGGGTGGAGAATAAATGATTCCTTAAGTATTTATCATTGTGGAATCTAGATGACTTGTAAGGATAATCATGAGATACATTTATTATTTTTTATATGTGATTTTGTATCAAGCTATCAAGACTTAGGACTCTAGACTTTATTAGAATTCAGGACTCTAGACTTTATTAGAATTCAGTGTGGATGGGTGATGTATCACTTACATCTTAAATGTCAGTTTTATTTTCATGTTTATGTGGAAATGTGTTTGTTTGATGTTGTTGTTGCTTTAGATGTTTGAAAAATTAAAAAAATAAATATTTTTGCATTTTTTTAAGTTTGTCGATATTTTCACTGATATATACCAAACCCTCAGCATATATTCACCAACACGATATTAATAACATTAATTTACATATATGCTTTCCTCTCTATTGGCATGGGAGAAGAGCTCTCACAAGCCCATAAACTTCATTGCTTTAATACCATGAGAAAAAAAACAAGATAGGACATGCAACACCGGATTGATCAGTTAAAGGCCACACCAAAGCTTTTGTTATTCACAAATTTATTCTAGTAAAGTTATAGATTACATACCAATATCAGTTATAGAATTCTCTAGATGGTGGAACAATATCCACATGCAGAAATATCTTGCTGGCAGAGCTATCTGGAAGAAGGCGACTGTGGGTTGTGTCGGTAGCTACATCTAGAAGTTCCCCTGGCCATAGTGTTGCATCTAATACATACACCTAATAACACTTCATACTTACATAGCTGCCTAACCRTTCTTGTAAACCAGAAAAGGAAAAAATGCWGGAATTAATTATTTTACTATAAAAGACGGAACAGTTAGAAAATGCTCAGAAATGTGAGAAATTTATTCTCGCCTTGTAACTTACGCTTCAAATATAAWAACATTACATGCTTACATAGCTGCCTAACCGTTCTTGYAAACAWAAAAATGAAGGAATTATATACTATTAAAGACAAAACAGCTACAAAATGCTTAGAAATGTGAGATTTATTCTTGCCTAGTAACTTGTGCAAATCAAAACTTGAAACATATGCTTCAAATTTATATAGTCACTCAATTACTGCTTGACACCTGCAATGAATTATGAAATAAGTATGAGTTCAAGGGAAAACACCTATAAATCCTGCATGTTTTGGCCTCCTAATTGAGAAATTTTGAAAGAGAACATGATCAGGGAAAGAAGTCTATGACAGTTCACTCCAAAGTTCTAAACACCCTATGTGAAAAGTCAATAATGGTTGTCGTTAACAATGTATTGGATCTATTTCATTAATGAGCATATAGGGTCCAGCTTTCCAGAATCCGAATCACAATTTCTCTTGCCTGTTTGGTTATTGATTTCTGTACTCTTAGCATTTGAACTTTCAGATTTACATATGGAGAAAAATGTGCCTCTGAGGATAACTCAAAGGCTGTTGTAGTCCATGGTTACTGTAGAACAGCTTTTTAGGCAAAATTGTTGAGAGATTTAATCATGCTGCTATATGGCACGCTAGAGTCAGCCCTAGACAGAAAGCATTAAGCCAGCAGAGAGAATGAAGGAGAGCAGAAGGTCCACTTAAGGCAATTTTGAAGTTTTTAAATTTTTTAAAGATATTTTTTATTACCTGTACTAATCAAAATAAGATATATTTATCTTACATTGCAATTTCCCCTATTAATAGAAATAAGGAAAGTATTTACAACTGCAACAGAAAAAGCACAAACAGTCAATTTAGGAAATATATCAAACAAGAAACACTCTTAACTGAGAGAGGTTATAGCTGACTGAAGATTGCTAAAGGATGCAGTATTTGAAAATTCGGCGTTGCCAAAAATTAATTTACCGGACTATTTCCTTATCCATATCTCTATACTAGTCCTTGCTAGCTAGCTACTAACATAGCAATGTATTTGTAGAGCGAATAGCATTAGCAGAAAGTTTGGAAATGCTGTGTTGGATGTGACCACCAAATGCATGGCTATACTAATTAGTGTGGCAATACAGGTTGACTAAATGTCATAAAAAACAATCTCTTTGGTTAACACTCGTCTAGTATAGTGGTAAGCCATTTGTCATGATTAATTACGATGCAATGCTGATATTTACAACTCATGATATGTCTCAAGCCCAGATATATGAAGCAATAGGAGTGGAACAACACATGAACATGTCCCTCATTCAGTGATTTGAGTTGCTGTATATAACTATCATGTTTGGCATGCCTAGCATCAGAATAGTTAATTTGAGATTGATGTTCCCATGAGGTCTACTTCATAGAGATGATATGGATTTGTTACTATAAAGAGGATTCAGATGATTCTAAGCAAACTCATGACCCTTAGGAGGGTTCCCCTAGAGCTAATTAAAAGCAGTTGCTTCTCTCTCTTAAGCGAGACCATCTTGTAAAGCTTTCACAAAGTAGAAATATTAGCGTTTCCATCTTTTTCCTTGTAGTAAATAAAATGGTGGGCTGCATTAGATGCTACGATTAATACAAAAGTCAGAATATGAGCCAGAAAATTATGTTAGCAAGTTAGTAGATGAAAACCTGAACGAACTTTTCAATAATTTGAAAAATACATTCTCACATATAATTCTATGGGTACTTTTGTTGAATCTTGTGTTTGTTACAGCTGTAATGAAACGAAATTGTTTAGTGATGCAACATAAGAACAAAAAGTAGATCACCTTCAGAAGACTTCAGTTGATTATGGCAGCAAGAGTTTAGATAATTAAGTTAAGAACCTTGTTTCTAGAAGAATGGCCTCAAACAAGTGGATAATTTTAAATGCAAATAAATCAGCTATACCAATTGAAAAAATCTTAAAGAAAGCGTTGGCAGAAAAGATTGCCAGGAGGAAATTTGAAAAAGAGGCCTGCTCAGTGTTGGACAGGTGAGCCTTTAAATTTTATGAAAAGCAAAGCTTATCCTAAACTTGCACACCATTTTAGAAGAAGGGCCCTAAAGATCAACCAAGCAATGAAGGGGCCAAAGGTAACAAATTTGAACTAGTTATGAGAAAGATTGCTACTGCCTTATCTAGTCCCTTAAAATCTGAGGCTGCTGGTTCTGATCCATTAAGCTCCTAGAATGCTTCTTGCCAACATCCTAAGGGGAAGAACACTTCTGTGACAGATCCTCACATATGAGCATAGCTCACTGTAGATGTTGCACTGAAAACTCGAAATTATACAAAGAAAACAGCAAGAAACATTTACAATTAGTTTAAACTTTAAACCCTATAAGTCCAAAAATAAAAATGATTCCCATCCTTTTTCTATGGGGAGAGTCGTCTCTTCTGCCCCTGACCCTAGAGGTAGGATTCCATCCAGAAGAAGTGGTGATTTGGGAGGCACCATGAAAGAAGAGAAACTTCTTATGAATATTTGTAGGACCAACGTTAAATGAGACTCCAACCATGTTGGAAGTAGGGACAGAGGAAGGCACCAATGATTTGTGGCATAGTCAATCATGCATCAGAATTTGTTGCAATGCATCTTTTGGCGTGATGACTAGGGCTCTATTTTACAATGGGCATGATTGAAGCGGATCTCACTCTACTATCATTAAGAATAGTTTTTGATAGCAGGAATAAAATTCATTGCCACGAACCTTTTTCCCAGGCAAAGAAACTAAGACCCTATCCTTGTCACAATTAGAAGGGAGGGAACAATGAATGATAGTTGCAAAATTACTAGCAAACAACAAATTCTCTTGTGATGAGAGTTTCTTTCTTCATCTTTCAAAAATGTGTTACCTGATACATCCCCAGAGGTCATTTCTCCACAATTATATTACAACCAAGTATCCTTCAATAATGCTTGCTGATTGAGATGTGAAATGGTAAACTGACCAAAACAAAACCCCTGGCCAGGACAGACTGCATCATGACCAGCGTGATTATCTTCTGTATACACTAAAGATCCCTTGGCTAAAGTACTTGAATCTCTTTCACACTGAATAAGAGCAATGCAATGCAATCCAACCCTGACCAAATCAGAAACCTCGAATTTCTAGTCTCCGAGTAGAAGGCATTGTCATTGGATAATGTCAACATCAACAGGCTTGCCACTGTAAATTTCAAGTAACTTTGTGGCACGAGGACTGCTGCTCTTCACATTTTTCAAGGAACTTTTGTCACTTGAAAACCCCAGAAGTGAGACTATGAAGATGCTTGGAAGGTTGCATTGCGCTTATAGATTTCAACTATTAGTGGCGAGGCTTGATTCTATGCTCCAGAGTCCAAACTGTAAATTAGGACCAGCGGATATGTCAAAACTCAAAAGAAACTTTGCAGGAAGTCCTGCAGTATGAATGACAAAGTCCATGATCTTCTGCACCTTATCCATGGAAACCTTTAGTATGCATGGGCTTCTCCTAACAAGCTCCTTATCTCACCTTCCAGGAGGCTAAAACTTGTCAAATGCTTCAATTTCTTTTCAAAAATTTCAGGCCCATTACTATAAATTAGAATCTGATGTGCCCATTCGAAAACCTTGGAGATATCTATTAGAAATTAATTAAACAACCAGTCCGGTAGTTGATGGAGATAAGCCTGCAATAACTGCACCGACTTCGGTAAACTCTTGAAAGAACCAGAAACGTCTGGAAGAAGCAATTCCAGCCATTGATCTTGAAACTAATCAACGGTGGAGCTTATCCCACCACTGTATAAATACTCATGCCTGTAATGCAATAGACAAGTT
>SNQJ01S0040220.1:46317-63081 GCA_010110895.2 Picea sitchensis
CAGGGAAGAACTAGCCTGCACTAGACCCCCGTAGGACTTCAGGGATTCTGTCCCTTGAGGAAAAAAAACGAAAATTTTATTACGTTGTAGTGGGTATGTGACATAACATGTCAATAACTATGGTGGAAATATCCATTGATTCATTAAGTAAAGGTTCTTCTTTAAGTCTGGTGTATATAACACATCATAAAGATCTTTGACATCTCCATTAGGCATCCTCATTGAAATTGTCCCTTGGCCTATAACCATATCTACCGTGTGATCTCCTAAAGCAATTGTCATATATACCATGTCATCTCCTAAAGCAATTATCTTTGCTTATATTTCCTTATCACTCATTGAGGCAAACCACTACATTTTGTGCATCATATGCTTCATGGAATCTATACACCCTTCCACTACATTTTGTGAATCATATGCCTCATGGAATCTATGCATCCTTCCTTCGCAAACACATTTTTGACCGCTAGCAAATCAATAAATAGTTTATGATCCCTTTATCAATATTTCATATAACTATCATCTTCCTTTTTTAACAAAATTGCTTAAACTTCTTTTATAGTCTTTGAATAAGAAAAAACAAACTTCTTTTACTAGAATTCTTCTCACGAGAACCAAATTTTCCTCAAAAATATGTTCCTTTTGTTACTTGGGATGAATTTTACCTTCTTTAAATATTTGTGCTTGAAGTTGCCTTGTGTTTGTCCTCTCATATCTCTTCTCTAGCCAAATGTTTGCCCTTGTTCCTCGCTGCAAAAAATGTGTTAAGAACTACCCTATTCATTATATCTCTTACTATAAACTACAATTTATTACAAACACCTCAAAAGACTCAAGCAAATTATAAAGGGTTATAGACTACCTATGTGTTCTCAATGTTTTTATCCAAGCTAATATGTCGATTTTTTAGTATGGTGAGATGATCTATGATATAATCACCTTTTGTCATCCTCACACATACAATTTTTTTCTGAAGTAGGGAATCTTGGTTTCATTAGATGTGTCATACAAAAGTTTTCAATGTATCCCAAGCATCTTAAGAGGTCTATGCAACTTGCACATCTACATTGTTTGGCATCAAATCCTTCCATCCATAATGCTCCAAGCTATCTCGCCACAAGAATGTTTCTAACTTTGAGTCTCACGAAAGAACTAGATAGGGTAAGAAATCTCTGGGAAGGATCAACCACAATTGTCTAAGGCGCTAGTACATCTATGAGTGACATGGGTTTGTATGAAGTGAGCATCACAACATTACCCAAAACAACATACAAGGTTGCAACCACCAATAACTAAATATGATCCTTTATAGGAAAGGTACCCCAAAAGATCTTTTGCTTAGATAACATGTAGAATTGATACTTAACATTAAAGCAATATGCAAGATCCTAAGACTACATCAACTCGAAAGTTCTCTAACTCTATTTGTGTTTCCATGATCTCTCATCTAGATGGATTGTATCCAATCAAATGAGTTATATCTTATGGAAATCTAAATTTCATGAATGCACTTTTCTTATTGAGAAATGACACTATAAACTATCCCATTGATATAGAGTAGGATTGTGTAACCATTAATGATGAAAATGTTTATTAGCTTTAGTTTCTCTCCATGTGTATGCAACCTAAATATCTCCCACGAAACTATGAAAACATGTTGCTAAGCATTCACCTAAAGATAGGTTGAATCCTAACATAAGAAATAACAAACCATTGAGAATTTCCATTTAAGATAACCCAAGCCTCATTCATTTGGAAACTAGTTCATATATAGAGGTGTGATTTCATCTAAATATACACAATCTTCCCAAGTGAAACTCACTCACAATCTTCCCAAGTGAAACCGTGTAAGAAATCATATTTGTCACTCTATTAATAGAAGTATACAAAAGAGGTGTCCAAGTACGATTCAATTATTCAATCTATACTCCAAGTAATACCTACCTATTATTATGCCCAAAACAAGGTGAAATTGAACTAAGAATAGGTTATGCTATTTTAATAGGTTAACCTTTTCATTCACGAAAATAAGTTCCAGCATGAAAGATATTGTTCCTTCCTTGAAATAGTGCTTGATTAGACACATTGAAAACCCAAATTTGATGCACGATCATTAAAACAATAATTCACTATATAATATAGAAAGATCATAGCATCATTTTCCAACGACAAATGTGAAGCCTCCTTCCATGGGTGGTCTGTATTATATTTTGAAAGATCTCAAAATGTGACTAATAATGCAATATGTGTAAGAGTAATGCAATTAAGTGTCAACACACTAAACATTTCCAAGTGTTCAGAATATTAATAATACTGAGAATTCTTATTTTAAATCCAATTGAGGGGGAATGGATAAATTATATATATAAATTAATATAGCAAGAGAGTCAAACAATATCATGCAATAACTCTTTGAAAATCTGAATTTCTTTTCAAATATCTCACAGATTGCAACATGGGTTTGCATGCCAAGTTATAGCAAAATTTTGGTTGTAAACTACTGAAAAGTAATTTTAATTTACTCTAAAATATTCTGTGAAGGATCCCAAAAGGCATTCATATCATAAAGTAAAATTTGAAAGGGGGTTTCACACTTTGTCTTTTTTTGGATTGACTTTGTTTTAACTAACTAAATTGAAATAAAGAGTATACAATATTCAACAAAGGTAATAAAGGTAGATAGTGTAGTCTATTGAAAATGATTTAATTAGAACTAGAAGACTTTTCTAGCTCCTAACTAAGAATGCACATTGTCGTTGTCAAATTGGTACCCTCAAGTTTCAGTGGAGATATGCATATTAAGCTGGATTACTTCAATATCCATTCATTAAAACTCATTTGCAGACATAAATGAGGAAATGAGGTATCTTTTAATGGGATTCATTGTTCCCTTGCACATAAAAACATCAACATACTTATAAAATACGGAATTGATAGATCGATCCCTTCATAGCCAAATTGTTGAATGAATTTTTCCCCTGGTGCAATGTTCGTGCAAATATTTTGCCAAATTGTCAACTAATTGTGCATCTTCCTTAAAAATATTAAACGAAATAGATGTATCAAGTTGGAATTAGAAAGTATTAATTTGAAACTGTAGAAAGTATCGTCTACAAATTGATACTTTCTTCTAATAGTTTTAGATTGATATTTGATACCTCCCATTCCTAATCACACATTACGGTGTGAAATTCGACTATCAAAAGCAAGTATGTAACAACAACATCTACAAAAACACTAGCTTCAATACTTCGGAAAATATTTACCTAAATTGAAATTCTCAATTCAAAACCCTCTATTATAAATTTCAACTTGCAAGCCCTTAAAACCGTCCATGCATTGCAAAGCAAGATCATTGCATTGTTTTCCCTCACGCATATGGCAAGGCATCACAAAGTTTCCAGCTATCTTGCCACGCTCAAAAAAACATTGTAAGAACTATTATAGAATATCGAATTAGGTTGTTATACAATGATGGAGTTATCATCATCAACACCCACATAGTAGCCTTGTGGGAGTCCATTAATACTAGAAAAAAAACTCAAGGCCTTTGTATTTGGTCCATAAAATGGAGTTCAAGTTTATTGATACTGTTTTGAGGCCACATTAACCCCCTTTACTTTTTCTTTTACAAGTAAAAGGAAAGGGCCCCCCTACTAAAATTTAAAGTATAATGTATAATCCTCTACCACTTGAGTCTAATGTTAACTCTTTATCTACCTTGAGGGAGTTGGGGGGTTTGATCTTGATAAATGAATGTATGTCTTGAATGAGTTTGTATTTGAGGACTTCTTGAATGGATAACTTGAATGAAGAACATGTGTACGTTCTGCATCCTCTTGATTTCCTATTGTGCCTAATATCTTCATCTTTATGCTCTTGTATATCGATAATAATCTTCGGTTTCAAACTCTTAGCTTTAATCACAAGATCAATAATCCTTCCTTTGAGTTTGAGACTTGGTACATGCATCCTTTAGGACACTCATCTACAACATCCAAGATCATGAATGATTTCTCTGAACAAGCCCAACACTCATTCATAAGTTTGTTGAATGCAACGAACGTAATGTTTATGGTATAATGGCATGTGTCTTTTCCTCACATAATTGATCTCATCGTTTCTATGGTTGCGAGAGTTGGTTCACAGGGCCACTTCATTTACATGACCACTCCAGCCTTGAAATGCACGTGGGGAATCCCTTGATCTTCTTCCTCTTGCCTAGACTTCTCTCTATTTGGATCTTGTCTATCATTTAAAGCCAACGATCAACATTATGAACTAAGCCTTGTCTTTTCCAAACCTCATCTAGATTTGTTTCTATCAAAATTGCATTAATGAGGCCAGAACCTTGATCCTTACCAAGATCCATGATCTAGGAGGATCTAGAATGCTCAAAATTTGATTATCTCAAATGCTAATGAAAACGACTTCATTGTGTAGATCTCGATGATAGACTTCCAACGCAATTTGAACGACCTCAAACAAACGTCGTATGAAGAAGTTATGGCCTTTTGAAGTTTTGGTAAAAACATGGCAAAATGGCAAAGGACAGGTTGCCACATGGTAGTACAAACGGTATGGTCAGATGACATGGCAACATCACAGATGGACACGTGGAACCACCAAGAGGTGACATATGTACTATACAAACATGACATGTGGATTGTACGGATGCAACGTGGCATCACTAAAAGATGACACGTGGTAGTACATAAGGATGACATGGCAATATTAACGGCAATGGCAGAATGACACATGGCAATATGACAGGTAATGTGGTAGGTATGATGGTGACATGGTAGATACAATGGTGACATGGCATGCTAACAAGGAAGGTGATAGGTGGTGTATGGTGGCAATGATGTGGACCAATCATAAGGTGGCACGTGGCACCCTCCGATTGGTCAATGTTGGCTAAAGAAGCATCAAAAGTTGTTGGAGTCGAAGGGAATCGAACCTTCGATCTCGGTGGTAATATTCCAATGACTTCAACTATATGCCTGAACCATACAAGCTACCATACCACTTGTAAAGACCATTGAACTTTAATTTATTTAAAGTTGTTATTGTAATAAATAACAAATAGGGGTGGAGGTCCGCGAATTGGAACTCGTGACCTTCAGATATGCTAGCGACATAACAATATGCACCTACCATTGCGCCACATGCACCCAGTTGTTAACTTAACCAATAAATATCTATTAAATTTACATTTAATGCCCAATTGAGCATATAGGGGGTCAGGTGGGTTCGACCCCTTGACTTCCCTTATATAAACCAATCTCAAACCATTTGCGCTACACGATTTTTCATGTAAAGAACTCAGAGCGAGTTCATTATGACATGGATTTTCATGCCAAGAGAAGGTTTTGCATTGTTTTTCATGCCAAGAGTTCGTGCCCATGAGATTTTGAGCTTTGGGACTCTTTGAGAGAAGTATATAGTGTTTAAAGTCAAAATTTTAAATTTTCCGAGGCAGTGTCGATTTTGACAGTGATACTTGTGTTTGAGAAGCAGATCAAAAGGTCATAAGTGGGAGTTGTATTTAAGCATTATTAAGCATCAATAAAGCGGTCTCTCATTTTGAAGCAAACACGAAGACGTAGGCCAAGATGGGTAAACTCCATTATCAACTTGTGTAATGTGCCTTGATATTTTTTGTTTCTATTTCTCTCGTTTTTCAACATTTTTCTTTCCGCGAGTTATTTATCATTTAAATGAAATTTGGATAAGTAAGAGGATTCACATGTAATTTTGAAAATAGTGAAGGCGATCATAATTTTCAAATCAGGTTGTATGTTAATATAAGCTTAAGAATTAATTTGACATCTAAGTATTTTTGGATCAATCCCCCTTATTGAGAAGCATATTACCTTAGCTTACAATTTCCCTGAGGTCCGAAGCTCACAAGCTATCAGATCCATCTTTCTCGCAGTCCTATCCCGATAGCTCATTGGATTTAATATGTCGGGAATCTGTATTTGGAGTGTTGAGTGTGCATTGTCTTAAGACTAGTCTGAAGCCTAGAGGTCGAAAGCCTATCGATCTCCCCTCATCAAGTTTGTCTCATCAGGTTGGTCGATTGAAGTCCCTTGTGATATTCCTAAGGTATGAAAGGCATGAGCTTCTTCGGATTAATCTCTATCGAGTTCTTCTTTCGACCTCCCTTATCTTTGAAAAATCCAAGCCATAGACCTATTGAGCTTCTTGGATGTAGAACCTTATTGTATCATCACCCAATGCTTTCTTGCCACTCGTCACAATTAGTTTCGTGTATTGTGGCCTGACTTGGGAGCATATTCCTTAATCTGATCATATTCCCTCTCCTTGCAATCTTATCAGGTCTTCCCTCCAAGATGTTCAACTTGACTATATTAACATGTATAGTGTGTTTGGTTGTCATCAATCTCCTTTTATCATATGAGTCGTTATTTGTGACATTGATTTGTCACATGACATGTCATCATTTTTCTCTGGTCGCTTTTCATTCGTCGCATCCAAATTTGAACGATCATGACCTATGTAAGACATACCTACTCGACTTGACACCCGATCACTCAAAATCTACATGGTATACCTTGCTCCTATTTTTGGTCCCTAGGTGCAGAACCCTGATTGGAATGAAACTCGTGTATTTTTATTTTTATTTTTGTACATAATTTGTATATTTTTATTTTATTTTATTCATTTATTTATTTTTATTTTTATTTATTATTTTTGTATTTTTTTAATTCCATTTGTATTTTGCCCTTGGTTTTGCAAAACCACATGGTAATTGCCCATGGTTTTCCCAAAAGTTACCCTAGATATTTATTTTTACATGGGAAAAATCAAGTTCTGCATGAAAAATGTTTTTACATGGGTAAACTATTTATTTACATGGTGTCATGGGTAAACTATTTATTTACATGGTGTGTTTTGCCTAAAACCCTAATGTATAATATGTACATTCTCATTTGTTTGCATATTCATTTATTTCTTTTTCTTTTTCATTTTAATTTTTTTTTTCCCATTTATCCCCTAATTCCTAGGCTGCATATTTTCAATTTATTTTTCTTATTTAACTTCATTTAGTTTCTTTTTTAACTTAATTTCTTTTTCATTTTTTCCCCTTCACCCATTAGAATTCAACTTAATATTTTGTTAGAGTTCTCCTAGGGCTTCCTCCCATTGGTATTCACCTTCACTTCACAATAAATTCCATTGGGAATTACCATTAAGGCACACCTCCTATCTTCATGGAATCCCCTCCTCTCGAGAATCTTGATGAACCACAATATTATTATAATATATTTGAGGGCTTAGGCTTATTGGATCTTCAACTTAATTTCATATCCCAAAATCCATTGGAAATACTCCATCGGAAATAATCCATCGGAACAAGCCCATCAGAGCTCACCTAACATTCCTTAAGTCTAACCTTTGACCATCGGACTTCGATGGTAAGCCATCGAAGTGATAAACCATCAGAGTGAGTTGCACTCATAAAATTAATCACCCCGACCATCACACCCCGATATCTTATCGGGATTGAGCCATTGAACGCACCCCTTCTTAGATTCATTCATTTTCGATGTTATCATTCCTATTTCACTTTAATTATTGCTCAAGGATTCATGTCATTAACCGTCAAGTGTCCTACTTATGGTTTGAGATGTATTATTTTAATATTTGTTTTGGAGGGTTTGACTTTTTAGATTTTAATTTAACATATTTTAGAGTGTATATCCCATCAGAATGGACTCACTCCAATAGCCCATCACAGTGAGTTGCCATCCCAACCACCCTTGAGTTTGATATGGTTATCTACCATGCATTTTAGTTTTTTAATTTTAGGACCTTGGGTTATATTGCATTTTGGGGAATATTTCGACTTTTATTTATTTTTATTAATTTTTGTGGGGGAATAATTTTCCGATTTTTATTATTTTTGTTGATTTTGATTTTCACATAGATTGGGGGGTAATTTTATTAATTTTTATTTATCAATTCCACGTAGGTTATTTTGGTTAATTTTATTATTTTCCTATTTCATTTCTTTGTATTTTATTTTTTTATTTTCACTATGGTAATTGGCCAAAATTACAACAGAAGCCCTAGGTCCTATGCCTTCCCTAGGTTCTTACACAAATCAGGTAAAGGGGATAAAAACTATATGAACCATTTAGCATTGAATTACCTCATGCATGTGGTTCAATGGTTTTTAGGTTGAAGATCAACGGTCCAGATTCACCCACAAGCAGATCAAGGGTTGTTGGGAACTAAACTTCAAATGGACATATATTGAGCTACATGTGTGAGAATCGAGCCTAGGATACATTCTTGGAAATGTATCGTAACAAAGAATACATTGGCAGAGGAATTCAAGCCAAACAAGTGAAGGAAGATCTCAAAAAACGTGAAAAACATAAAATGAAATTGGGGAGGGGGATTAACTATTCAAACTTCAAACGACCATATCTGGGGCTACATGAAACAAAATCAAGCCCGGGATAGCTTGCCAAAAATATAATAGAGAGAAGATCGGGATGGTACAACTAGTATTGAAAAATTGAGGGCAAAAATTCCCAGAAAATGCAGAAAACAAAAGAGGCCTAAATTTAATCAGAAAATGGGTTGTGCATGTTCAAATAATCATATTTGAAGCTACAAGAGTTGAAATCATACCTAAAAGGGAACACTGGAAATCTGAGACAGAGAAGAATAACATTGGATGATCTTATTCAACAAAATGACACCAAAAATTATCAGAATTACTCGAAGAATAGAAGAAGACAAGAACAAGTAGAGTTAATAATATTTTTAAATAAATATCATTTGTGAACTGCCTTAGGGCGAGAATAACCGCTATTCAATAGTCTCTTCAACTTTCATTTATAACACTTACCTATTCATTTACAAAAATGTAAGAGAGATTTGAAATGTAAAATGACAAAACAAAGGGAAACAAAGTAAGCAGTCGCAAAACTAAAGTGTCCATTTTATCTTATAAAAGAGAACTTGTTGAATGTATTAGTGGACTTTCTCTGTCGTATAGACTGAGAATACTATTATTTATGGATGTATAAAGAGCATAATGCTTTTGAGGTCATATCTATTTTCAAATGCTTGTGGGACTAATCTACATATGTATTTGTTGTTTGAGTTTTTCTGAGTGTTGATCATAAGAACTAATGAGAGAATTCTTCCGAACTATCTGGAAGAATTATCTCAAAATTCACACCACATAAATATTAAAACACATAAGAACTATTTATGTGCTTAGTATTTAGGATGCTCATGTTGTTGTGATTTCTTTTGAGTACAAGGATGGTGTTACATGTCTTATTTGCAACTAGTTTTGATAATATCTACAATATTATTGTTTTAACATATTCTTGGCTGCCATGAACTATTCTGTTGTCAAAGATATCATTTTAAATTGTATTCATATATTAGTTTTTCTCCTATGCAAGAAATGTTAGAAGTAGTTAGGTTAGATTAGTTTTCTTTCAGTTTAGATTAAATTTAGAATTAATTAGAACTCTTTGGGGGACAATTTGTTGTCTTTCCCCTTTTTCTTCTTTTTAATTATTAGTGGCAACCAGGCCCACATATTGGTCGGAAACACTATCCCAAACGAGAGTAGGTCTAATTGGGACCCGCCATCGGGCGTTCTCGCTTACCTATTTGACAGACTATTTGCGCCCGTCAATTGAAATGGCGCTAGAAGGAGGGTCAGATGACAAGTGTAATATACCCAACCCCTTAAATGGATTTTTAATGGACGAGTCATCAAAATTTCGTCTTCCTTAATTAATCAAATCCTCCTTCCGAAGTTTCTATCACGTTCTGCTCGTCCATAGATTTCCAACCACTCTCTCCACGCTCAAAATCGACCTCAGAACTAGAAGATATGCCCTTCCAAAGTTCTTCGGGTGTTTATTAGTCAAGGGCCATTTGGAATCCACGTGGTCCTTCTCATACATGTCATCCTGAGTTCCCCAAAGTCACGGAGCTCCCAACGCTCCTAAATCTATGGCGGAGATCCATCCACCATTAATCCGACGATGGATCTTCCTCCAAGTTAATGCTTACGCCTAAGGGAAAGGTTCAACATTCAACGCTTCGACCCTTTTGAGAGTATGCGGTATAATGATCAAAGTCCCCCAGAGTACCTATCTACCGAAGCCCTGTGAGCTTGCCATGTGGCTTCGATCTTCAAGCCTTTTAGCCTACCCACGACACTGCATCCCAAACCCTCGGAGTCCCGGACTCCCGAAGGGTCCACCCTCGCACGAGGTGACGTACTAGATGCGAAGGAAAATACAGGTGGGTCTCGCATACTTCTCCCGCCAAATGGACCAAACGGTAAGTTCCAGGTGTGATACGCGGCAAGATAGAGATGACACATGGCCCCTTCAGTGGGTGACATGTGTCACGTGTTAATGGGCCTATAGGGTATACAAAATGCACGAATCCAGGTGACAAGTGGCACATTGATCATGGGTTCACATCACCCTAGATGACGTCACTGTGCCATGTCACTCCAGACCGATATCCTTCCAAGCCCTTCAATCTCACGGTCAAGTTGTGTCCACGTAACCCCTGGATCGATGGCCTTTGTTACTTCGTAATTTCGGCGTTCGGGGGATCCGTGGTGTGACTTCCTCCTTACTCTCGAAGTTGGTCAGCACCAGGCTAACCACAACTTAGATTTGATATCAGGCTTCGTTGAGTATGTGGATCCATAGATCCATGACCAATGTTACTTTGGGCTTCAGAGCTTATCGACACACCACACCCCATGTCCCCCGGAGTACCAAGTCTTTGAATTACGGGATCAAGCGCCACACGTCCCCTATATATCAACGACATAGATTTACTCCACCATTCGTGGCTTCAAGAGTCTTCACACCTTGAAGACTCTTGTCCAAATTCCTCTGGAGTTCTAAGTCCCCGAACCACGGGATCTACTGCCAAGTGTTTGCTGCCTATCAGTGACCGAGATCAACTTCGCGACTCTGACATTCAGGGTTTCTGGTGTTATAACCCATCCGTTCTCCCGAATACCTTGGGATATACGACTTGCAATACTTTGTGATTGGTAAAGTTGTAACATCCTAGAGGTCCTTCCGAACTTACCCTCGGGTTCCTGGGTGTTGGTCATATGGATCCTCCCAAATTTCTCGTGGGCTATACACTTAGCTCTTGGCTGGGAATTCGCTAAGATCGTGAGCTTGAACCCTCGCTCACACAGATGAGATTTTTGAAGGATGTGCCCCCTTGTCTACACTCTAAGAGTGTTATACCTCCTAAGCTTACTCGTACCTCAAATGATTTGAGGGGACACTCCTTGTGTTTCTTCCGGAGTTTAGAACTTAGAGAGTCTTGTACTCCTACGTAGATTTTGTAGGCTCTGTGCACCTTCAAGCTACCTCTCTTGAACTTAACGATATCAAGTTACATATTTATAGTACTATGGGCGATGCCAACTCATAGAGAGATTTTCTCTAGATCCTAAAATCATGCATGATGACTAGGCTAGGCAATCTTAACTAACTCACGAATCATCACTTGAGGATATATTACTAATATCATAAATGAATAATACAAATATAGGTGACAATTTAGACTTATTGATTGGTTAAGGTAAGCCATAGGCTGACAATCCCCCCCTCAATCAAAAGTTTGATCAATAATACCAACAATAAAGCATAAACTAGTATTAATTCCAAGTCTTCATACTGAAACTCCTGTGCTGAGCCTCAATGAAGAACTGCCTAAAAAAACCTCCAATCTGGATGTTGAATGGTTCATCTGAAATGAATTGGAAAAGAACTGAGATATGGAAGTGAACAAGTGCAATATCTGAGCATTCACTAATTACTTGTCAATTCGATCATTTTGCCAAGAATTTGAGCTAGAAGAATCTAATGTCTTATGCTAATTGGTGAACATTTAGTATTGCCACTTTATTATCAGTGTATCACTGAAAGTGCTCTCAGAATTTGTGGTTTGGGATAACCACTGACCAATTGATACCATGTATATGATGGTTTTTGGATGACCACTAACCAATTTTGACACTTTTAGCTGTCCAACAACATCCCAATGTATCATGTGTATGATTCAATTGCAAGTCATTGAATCATAATCTTGCCAAAGCCTGCCATCTCTAGAAAATCTCACTATGTAATCATGTGAGCCAGAATGCATGCAATTTGTTCACTTAATGTAAACTCCAATCTGATGAGAACGAACCAAGAGAAGTGAATCAACTTCTAGTCTGACACATCCCTAAAAATGCCTAAAAAATCAATCAAATGCCAAACTGCAATGCAGAAGGATCCTCTTGTCCTCTATTAGGTCGAATGACCATCTATGTGAACCAAACGTCCACATCATTGCTCTCAAAATCAAAATCAACATCCCAATTATGTATGATTCAACTTAAACTTATTGAACCATAATTATTCTAAAGTCTGTCATCTACAGACCGCAGTTGCCTATTTTGGCAAATTTCATGCCCACCTGACATACTTGTTGTCGAAACTTTTAGTCTGACAACCAATTCCATCATCAATTTCCCCCTTTGTTAGCTAAAAGGAGAGACCACAATTGGTTTCATGAACCATCATCTCTAGAATTATGAACTCCCCCCCTTAAGGTGCATGAGAGTTTCATCATTGTACTCCCTCCTTCTATGCTCAAGAGAGTACCATACTTGTTCCATTTGAGTACAACACAAAGTGGGCATGTGGGAAAAAACACATGTTATCTCATCCCGTGAGGGCCATGCTCGAAAGCTACACCATAAGGGGACCAATTATGCGAGGTACAAAAAAGTTATGTGCTACAATATTGGTATTTACTCGAGATTGAATTCTTTGACAAGACTTATATATTTGCTTGTTTGTTGATGATCACTTCCAAGGATCAATCCACTCAAATTGAATCTTCAATATTGCAGGTTTCTTCAATGTTGAACATCTGTCTGAAGAATGGTTATTCTTGCCACAATGCTGAAAAGGATGGAGATCAAAACATTGATTCTCCTTGTGACCAAATCGATTGCAATGCTGACATTTTTCATTATGATGTTGAACTTGAACAGGTGAAGTTGAATCTTCTTGAAGGAATCCAATACTTTGGAACTTGATTGGTCTGGAATAATTGGGAATATGAAAGGTAACTTCCTTGTCATATCCAAGTCCTATTCTATTCTTGTTGTAAATGATTTCTTCCCAAGGTCTGATGATGGGCTTGGAAAGAGTATTATGAGCCTGTTGTTTTGAAATCCGTGGAAGTTGATTTACTGCATGTTGTTGCATTATTGAAAAGTTTTCTTCACCGAAGTCAAAAGAAAACTCTTTAAATGTAGGTTCATGAATAGATTCATCTTTGTCTGCATCTGCAGTTGTCTTCTTGAGGTGCTCCTTCACTGAATTTTGATAAAAAACATCATCATCATCATTATAGAGAGGGCTGTGTTGAACAAAAATTAGTTCAAAACACTTCACTGGGTGTTGATTTTTGAGATCCATGATTCATCATTCAATAGTTGGGATAGAGTTTGAAGAATTCTAACTTTAGCTTGCGTCACTTGCAAAAAAAGTTAGCACTGATTAACGAGTTTCTTTGTTCAATATCACTGTGTTGTCTTCAGTGGTGTTTATTTGAGTGTTCAATAACTCTAATAATTCTAGATTTCGAGCCATTTCAAAAACACTAAATGAGGTGTCCTTGTGTAGGTAGATCCTGATTACAATTTGAATCGACAAAAGAAGGCTTATTTGCAACTTTCTCACTTGAATCGCTCATTTGATTTTCATGCTCGCTTGATTTTGTTTCACACTCACTTGTACTCGCTCACTTGAACTTTTCTTGATTTCTTCCAAGAAGTTGAGGGTGTCGGATACTACCGAAAATGCACCTGAAAACGTGATGTTTACAATGATTTGAGTTTCAACCACTCAACCTTATCAAATTTCGACTCAAAGTTACAATGATTCTTGGTGTCGGGTTCAACTAAAAAATGCACCTTATGACAAATTCAATTCAACTCAACTTGATTTGAAAAAGACAAGTAAACTTACAAAAAGACTATTTGCAAGTTACAATAAATCATGATGTGTTGAGTTCGAAATATTTGATTTGTTCATTACTGATGTGGTTGACGACTTGAATGCTTGAGAATGTTCTTCACATATGCTTGATCATATGTGCTTGAAAAACATTGTGCTTGATCTTGTGTTGCATTAAATGCTAAAATTGTAAGTTTGTTTATGTCAAAACTAGACAGTAAACAATATAAGCCAACCATGAAAATTTTACCACAACACACTACGCAAGGTGCACCTAATATCCCCTTATTCAATTTCAGGCGGATCTAGGACACACGAGCCAAAAAAAATATGATTTTATTAATACAAATGTTACATGAGGCTTTCAACTAAGCTTCTTTTCTCCTCATTCTTCAAATTTCTCCATAAATTGATTACCATGCAATGTTTACTAGCAATCTTTTACAATCTTACGATATCAATTTTAAATTTACGGCAACATGCCTAAAAAATGCACTAGTGGATAGATCCCAAAACCCACTTATAACATGTGCATCAAAGGAAAAATAACTGCCCCCTTTATGTCATCCTAAACACGTATGGCAACATAAAAATTCCCCTTTACAATAGCTTTAACAAAAGTCTTCAATTATCTTCATGTCTCACATACAATGTACCAAACAACCATGTTTGGTTTCCAATTACATCACTTGCATTACTTAGGATTTAAAGTACCTAGACATGACAATTATCTTTTGAAAATATAATTAGAACAATTACCCCAACAAGTCAACATATTCACCCTTATACCTCTCACTTTCTCAAAAAGCATTTATATATAAATACGAATGTCTGTAAACACTTTTACACCGAAAAAATTTAAGAGGCATCTTTTGTTTTATTACTTTTACGCAAAAGTAATAAAATATGATTTTTAAAAGCTATGTCATGAAAAAATGTGCTTGGAGACTTGTAAATGAAAAGGGTGAATTGGATGAGGTTGAGTGAAGTTCAATTTTGAAATTTCCCGAAAGTAAAGTGGGCCATTGATGTGGAAATAGGAGAGATCTATTAACGCAGATCGCCAGGCATACTAAGACCACCCAAATAGGAAGGAGCAACCAATTTGGGTCTAGGTGTTCTTTGCAGATCATAGGCTCGTGGATCAGATCAAATCTTCATTGCATTTATTACTTCTGGAATCTTTTACCACCATACTTTCAATACTATTATCTTAGGCATCTAGAAATTCCCTTTATTATGTTAACTCTGACGTTGTCATTCACCAAAGTCTGTGAACAATATTTTCTCTGGACTGAAATCGCTATCTAATGGTGCACCTTTGAGGTTTCTCCCTTTTACTTTCAATAGAGATCTCCTACAGGCATCAATGCTGGTCTAAGTAGAAGAACAAGATTTTTGGATCTTGTTCTACCAACATTTTCAGAAATGGCAAATACCTTCTCCAATCAACGCTAACAAGTTATGATCTATACTAACTCGCAGCTTCCACCAGAGGCAGACCGTGTCTTCACTTTTCTCTGCTTTGCAACTCGCTCCTATTCATTAATTGGGTCTGCAACACAGTCATGGAGGAATTCATGGCACAAAGTGGGATGAGGTCGTTTGCACAGGCTGCTGCTTTGAAAGAGGTGGCCGCTTCACTCAGATCAGTTCAGATTGATGGATATGCAACAATCCGGGATGAACACTCCATAATAACTGGTTCCATTTCATAGATTTTAAACTGATGGAAGGATTCAATCAAACATGTGGGTATATGGTGTTTAGATCCATAAATAACACTAGATCAAATAGGATGGAGCTTCGTACCCAAAACTAAATCCCAAGATGGAATTAAATCCATATAGAAGCTTCCAACATGCGGAAGAACTATGATCTATGGTGGTCTGAGAGATTCTGAATTGAAATCAGGTCGATTTAGCACCAAAATCAATCGATTTATAGTGGAGAATAATACTTGAGACATCGTTTGCGAGCATATATAACAGTCAATTTAGCTCAAATACTTGGCACATAACGGTGGAGAATAATGATGGAGACATCGTTTTTAAGCTTCGGCTACTGTCCAAATGGGGCGATGACCACTCTTTGTGAGCAAAGAAAGGACACCATTCTGGATCATGCAAATGCTGCCAATACTAAAAATGATGATGCCGGTGAATCAAGAGTGTTTGGATTGCTTGGCTATTTCTCTAGGAGGAAATACCAACGTCCACATTGCCTCTGAGTTACTTTCTGCGTATTTGGATGATCCCGATTGATGAAAACATCATGATGCTCTCATTACTCTCACCCAGATCACAGAAGGAAGCTACAGGAAATTCTTCATTTGCATCTTTTCACGTTGATTATCTCATGATTTGGCATATTTCTATGTGGAAAATCATGGGATGGCGTATTTCTTTGTGGTAGAACTACAAATGGCGGATCTTTGTGTGGTGTATCTAGATGCGTGATCTTCTTCACTTCTTAATAATGGATGAACATAGATTTAGGGAGTCTTTGAATCTGAACTTTTATGAATAGCTCCATTCTTTGTCCACCTTTATCTTAGATATACGCAGAGATTCCAAACAATATTTCTATTAACCAACAATAACCCTAAACTTGTTCATTGATCTCAAGAATGCATTCGACTCACCTTCAGTCTTACAGTGGAAGGAAAACATACAAAATATAGAGAGGCATTCAC